>JABSNV010000796.1:0-96163 GCA_024085815.1 Flaveria linearis | reverse complement strand
AAATCCACCTGATCAACCGTGTGTTTTGCATCTTGTTTGCCAAATAGATATCTAAGAGCTGCATGGTCAATGTAAACAATGGTTTTAGATAAAATAAGATATGAACGAAACTTATCAAAAGCAAATACTATAGCTAGCAATTCCTTTTCAGTGGTAGTGTAATTTTTTTATGCATCATTCAATGTTTTGCTTTTGTAGTATATGGGATGAAAATGCTTGTCCTTTTTTTTCCCTAAAACCGCACCGACTGCATATCGCTTGCATCACACATCAACTCAAATGGAAGAGTCCAATCAGGAGCTACCATTATGGGGACGTTAATTAGTTTTTCTTTTAAAAAGTTGAATGCATTTAAGCATTCCTCATTGAAAACAAATAGAACATCTTTTTCAAGAAGTTGTGTCATAGGCCTTGCAATTTTTGAAAAATCTTTAATAAATCGTCAATAAAATCCCGCATGACCTAGAAAACTTCTTATTGCTTTTACAGAAATAGGTGGTGGTAATTTTGAAATAGTTTCAACCTTTGCCCTATCTACTTCTAAACCAACATTTGAATTTTATGCCCCAACACAATGCCTTCTTTTACCATAAAATGACATTTCTCCCAATTTAATACCAAGTTGGACTCTTCACATCTCGCGAGTATTTTATTCAAATTGCTTAAACAATTATCAAAAGAGCATCCAAAAACTGAGAAGTCATCCATGAACACTTACATGGAGTCTTCGATCATGTCGTGAAATATGACCACTATACACCTTTGAAATGTGGCTAGAGCATTACACAGTCCAAATGGCATTTGCCGATAAGCAAAAGTGCCATAAGGACATGTGAACGTGGTCTTCTCTTGATCATCGGGTGCAATTGGGATTTGGAAGTAACCTGAAAAACCATCAAGAAAGCAATAAAACAAATTCCCAGATAACCTTTCTAACATTTGATCAATAAAAGGAAGAGGGAAATGGTCCTTTCTCGTGCATCGTTAAGTTTGCGATAATCAATGCAAACCCTCCAACCTGTGATGGTCCTTGTGGGTATCAATTCATTCTTTTCATTGGTCACCATCATCATACCTCCTTTCTTTGGTACCACTTGTATCGGGCTCACCCATGCGGAATCTGAGATTAGGTAAATCAAACCTGCATCAAGTAGTTTGATTACTTCCTTTTTAACCACTTCTTGCATATTAGGGTTGAGGCAACGTTGATGTTGGACAACTGCCTTGTAATCATCTTCCATTAAAATTTTATGGGTACAAAAGGATGGATTTATTCCTTTTATATCCATAATCTTCCAAGCCATAGCTTTCTTGTGCATCTTTAAGACGTCTAAAAGTTCGACTTTTTCATCAACTGTCAAACCAGAAACAATAATAACGGGTAATTTGGAATCATCATCAAGATAAGCATACTCAAGATGAGCGGTAGCTCCTTGAGTTCCAATGATGGTTGTTCTTCAATTGATGACTTTGCTTTTGGTTCCTTCTTTCGATCAACCACTTCAAGAACTTCATGAACTTCTACATCATCCACTGACATACGAGTTTGCTCGCCACAAATCTGGTTAGGTTGATCGGTATCAAGCTCTTCATTATCAATAACTATGTGTCCAATACATCATGTTCAAACATTTCCTCACACAATGATCCACATGACAATCAATAGTATCAACAAAATAAAATGTATCATCATAGATTTGAGAATGTTGCATGGAATCCTTTATCTTAAAACCACCTCTTCTTATCCACGCAAAGGGTCAATTTACTTCAAACACATCTACTAAGGATCTAATGTAGCTAAAAAGGGGCGGCAAGAATGAGAGGTACGTTCTTGTCTTCATCCATATCAAGGATTACAAAATCCACAGGGAACATAAACTTACCAATTCTCACCAACATATTCTCACTATACCTCTCGGGTATTTCACCGAGCGATCATCAAGTTGAATGCTCATATGTATTGGTTGTGGTTCCCCTAGGTCTAGCCTTTCAAACATGGAATATGGCATCAAGTTGATACTAGCACCTAGGTCAGCTAGAGCATTATTCACCGTCAAACTACCAATCAGGCAAGGAAGTGTGAAACTTCCCGGGTCTTTCATTTTCTGTGGTAGCTTATTTTAAAGCACCGCCGAGCATTCTTCATTTAGAACCACATGTGAAAGTTCCTCAAGCTTTTGTTTATTTATTAGAAGATCTTTGAGAAATTTGGCATACTTGGGCATTTGTGACAAAGCTTCAACAAACGGTAAGTTTATATGTAATTGTTTAAATAGGTCAAGAAATTTACCGTATTGTTGGTCCATCTTTTCTTTCTTCAAACGCCCCGGGTATGGAATTGTGGGCTTGTACACTTTCAATGGTTCTTTGACTTGTGTTGTACTTTCTGGGCCTCACCTAGTGTTGGGCACCTCGTCTTGAACCTCGACTTCTACCTCTTCAACCACCAGCTTAGATGTGGAAGTCGTCTCAATCTCTTTAGTGGTTTTACCACTCCTTAAAGTAATTACTTTACAATCTCCCCGTGGATTTGCTTTGGTGTTCCTCGGGAGTTTACCCTTCTCCCTCTCGGCTAACAACTAGCCATTTGACCCATTTGGTTCTCAATACCCTAAATCGCGAACCTTGACTTCTTAATTCATCCAAAAATTGTTTGTCGAATTTGGCTTGATCATGAAGAGCTACAGATTTTGATGGCAGGATTCGACAGTGGAGAAGAATTATACCATCATTTCTTCCAAATTTGATCTTTTCTCGGTTGTGAACCACTACTTGAACCTTGATTTTGGTATTGATTTTGTTTTTAAGGTCGAGAGTGATCTTGGTGTTGTGGTTGAAATGATTGTTGGTTTTGTTGGAATGGCGGTCTTTGTTAAAAACTTGGAGGTTGGTTGCTTCCACTTGCCTTCTAACTAAAATTAGGATGATTCTTCCAACCTGGGTTATGTGTTACTGTAAGGATTGTTTTGAGGTCGATATTGTTACTCATGAAATCTACTTGTTCATTCACATTGTAGACAACTCCATGTTGACAATCAGAGCTCATGCGCACCACCACACAAGTGACAACTTGTTTACACTTGGTTCAATTGCATTTGATCAATTCTTTTAGCCATTGTTTCCATTTGTGCAGCTAGAGATGTGTAGTCGTCTACATGGTGAATCCCTTGTCTTGATGGTCTACTTCGTGAAGATGGACCTTGATAAGTGTTCATTGCCAATTTTTCAAGTATGGCATACCCCTCCGTAGGGGTTTTCATGGCTAAAGACCCTCCAGCTATAGCATTGACTATTTGGTGATCTTGAGGGTACAACCCGTTGTAAAAGGTAGTAACTTGCATCCACTCATCCAACCCATGATGTGGACATTTCCTCATCATCTCCTTATATCGTTCCCAAGCTTCATAAAGTGATTCCCTTTCATCCGGCATAAAAGAAGTGATATTATTCCTCAATCTTGCAGTTTAGATGGTGGAAAATATCTAAATAAAAATTTTTGAGCAAGATCCTCCCAAGTGGTTATAGAATCAGCAGAAAGTGAGTTTAACCAAGCCTTTGCTCGATCATGAAGGGAGAATGGGAAAAGCCTAAGTGCTTTCATCATCGGATAACCCGTTCATCTTGAACGTATCACAAATTTCCAAAAAAATTGCTATATGAGCATACGGGTCTTCATCCATAAACTATAGAATTGAACATTGTTTGAATCATTTGTGGTCGAATCTCAAAGTTATTGGCTTCAACTGCCGGTCTTACAATGCTCGATGCCAAACCACCCAACGATGGTCTTGCATAATCATAGATGGTTCTCTGCTCATTGTTTCGATTCCCCATGTCTTCCGAGTTTGTGTCCTCGGAATTGTCTTCTTCTTCGGTGTTGGTTTCCTCGGTAATTTGTACACGAGTAGCTTCACTATCGATTTCCCTAGCTATTCGTAGAGATTTTGCCCTTAAGTTTCTTTTCTTAAGTAATTCTCCGGGTTTGAATAGGGTTCAATCAGGTCCTCGACAGGTGAAGATGTGGACATAAGCTTCCTGATAACATAACACAATACCACGCATCGTAAAAAGGGACAAAAGATAAACAGTAGCTATAAGATGTAAAAATGCAAAATAAAATATGCACAATTGGTTAAAGTAGCAACTTCGATATTTTTTGAAATCACCGTATCCCCGGCAACGACGCCAAAACTTAATGTGTGTAAAGTATATATATTTTAAATAAGGATTTTCACACAATTTGAGTTTTAATTTAAGAAACGATTATCACTCTTAAACCACTACACACAATAGGCAAGTGCACCTATCGCATAATAGTATAATTTTAGGTAAGAACCGAGTATCGATCCGTGGACACAATGGCTTCCAATACTAAATCATCATCACTATTTAACCGATCAATTAAGTTTGGATTTGTGAGTATTATAGTTAACTAAAGCGATTAGCGAATTAAACTAGTAAATTAAGGAAGTAAAGATGAAGATACACAATTAGATACCACTTGGACTTTGATTCCACTTAGCATAGAATTAACAACTAGCACAAACTCGAGGTGAGACTATTTTTTACACATGAAACATGAAGTAGCCTAAACCCCCGTCAAGGATATCTAGACATATAAACCATTCGGAAAGCTAGAACGCTAAACACACAGTAGCCACCTAAAGTTATGCCATGAAGAACTAATGATATAATTATGTTGATGTTAAAGATGAATTAGACCTCCTGTTAGGGTTACCTAATTCCACAAACCTTTGGAAAGTTACCACGATAAACACATGGTAACCACCTCAACTTGGAAAAAATAGACAAAACTACAATTACTCTTCAACACATAAACTTCATACCACGACTACAAAACAACTCATAACCAATGACAAGATAGATTTATGACATACACCATGGTTTCCTGAAACATAAGCATACGGATGCACATTTAACCAATTCTACTAAATCTTCAACCTTCATTCATCATTCCTAGTCAAATGTCACAACATTACATACAAAAGATGCAATTATATGCGTAAGTCTTGTAAGAACATGAAGTTTTCCAATATAACATGCTTACAACACCCACAAGGTTAACATTTCATCAAAATAGAACAAACACACACAATCATTGAAGAATAATCAAGTTTCATCATAGCATCAACATAAACATCACCAAGAATCATGTAACAGTTGTTAAATCATGCTAAGTTTCATCTAATCCAAGTGATAATAAGAGTTTAGACCATAAGGCTTACAAAAGACACACCCAAACTCAAGAACATGGAAGAACTCATAGTAGATCTAGAGGAATTCAAACCATTTTGAGTGGAAATGGGTGGATGATGTTAGAACCTTCTTGAAAATGTGAAATATTCAATCTTGGCCTTTAAATCTTCCAAAAACTCTTAAGAAATGCTCAAAGAGACCTAAGGGTTTGAGGGAGGCTAGGGTTTTGAAAGAAATAAAGTTTTTTTTGGAAATGAGGTGTACTAGGGTTATAAACCTATTTTCTGCCCGGATATGGCCATATCTGAAGTGATATACCATATTCAGCATAAAAAAATGGGCTATTTGGTATTTGATAGCTTATATGACCATATTCAGCTTCAATATGGTCATATCAGAAACATTTTTCCTCTTGAACCTCTTCAAATCTTGGACTTTCTTCACAAAAATCACCAAGCTTCATCCGAAACCTACAAAATTCAAATAAAACACAAATAAGTGTCTAAATTATGAATTTTGTATAAAAAATGACTTCAAATGCAAAGAAATATATATATGAAACATGTATATTTGTTATCATATCAAGTACCTATATAGTAATAAAGAATTAAAAATAACTTGTGTTCTACAAATATTAAAACTAAAATTAAAAACTCATATCATATAAATAGTAATGACAACCTTGCTAAGCTCATCCAATGTAAAAACTGCTTCAAAATCATCTCAATTTAAGTAAGTGAAAGTTTCAAACCCAAATAGTCTGTCATCACACTGCACTCTTATAGAATTAACCTTCGCCACTTGTCCATCAACCATCATTTGAGTCATTTCAAAACAACATTATCTTCAATCCTTATCCTTTTCCTTCCTTTGTGTTCTAGTAATCCTTCTTTGCTTCACATCCTTCTTTTTCAGTTCTTTTCCTTTATCCTCTGTTATGTTTTCCATTTTCTCCCAATCACTCTTTGCGTTCTCATTTTCCTCATGAGTAGATCCTCTTACCCGTTTACTCTCTTTCTTCCCTTCAAATTGATTTAATGGTTTTTCAACAGTGTTTATCTTTTTTTTTAACCACTTTTTCCTACAAACATATATATATATATATATATATATATATATATATATATATATATTTAATATATATATTGACCTTTAGATTGAAACCAATCATCTACAATAAATAAATTATTTAAATTGCATTACCAAGTCAATACATCGAATGACTAGATGCCTTGGCCAAGTTAGCAGAAACCTGCATTTTATCCTCTCAATAAACGAATCGTCTTTTGGTTGAATTGGTAGTACAACGTCTTCTTATAAACATATTTATAACAAAGGTTCAACGTTCCCACCTACTATATGTATGCACAAGATGTAACAAAAATGAAAATACTTAAACTATAATATAGCATAATCTCCTTAACGTAGTACGTACCCAATACATTATAGTTTGATATGGTTTCTTTGACGACTATATTAGATGCCACATCAATAGCAAGATAACATGCATTATTCTGCAAATAATGGATGTTAGTTGTAGGCAAGACTTGCAATAAATTCTTACTTATAAAACAAGAAATTATTTAATAAAGAGACACTTGTATCGAACACTGACAAGTGAGTCTTCATCTGGTCGTGTTTAATATCTTCCACATGGCCACCAACTTGGTAGCTTGCGGCTTCGGAAACACTTGTACTTGTTTTTAGTCTCTCTATCTCCTCTTCAAGTTTGTTAAAGCGTTGATCTACTTTCTTCTTCTTAACATCCAAAATCTCCTTAACGATCCTCGGTATGTGAAAATAGTGTTATGGGTTTACAAATTTACCCATCCCACGTACACTCCCACGTTGTCCTCAGTGCCTAGGGTTTGTGTAAGCAAATTGTTTGTTCCCGCAACTCTCCTAAGCTTGCTGTTGAATCATGTAGCTCATCGTAATATTGGCATTTAATATAAATGATTATGTAGGACTAGTGCATATATATGTGTATATATTATCATCCAAACTTACAAATTTTTAACAATTTCTTGAACATCCGGGTCATAACCTTCGGTTTTCAACTCTCTTTCGTTTTTCTATAGCATTGCTCTATCAATAGCCTCTTCTGTTTGGCCGGTTTCTTTTATCTAAATAATCAATAATTAACAAATGTAAATTAACAGTAAACAATATATTACATATAAAGTATCTGATTATTTTTATTCATACAATTTCATCGATGAGTCCAGAGTATCCCTTTCGGCTTAAACGATGATCGTTTTATGCAATGCACGCATGTTTTTAGCGTTCTTACTTTGTTCCTGCAATAGAAAAATATTAAACGTACTATCATGAAAGGTTTTAATAACTAATGCAAATTAACAGTATATTAACGAACCTCCTATTTTTTTAAAGATTTTTGTGATACAAAAAGTCTCCAATCTTGTTTCTTTATAGACGGTTACTCAATAGGAGGATCCACAAGACTCGCCTCCTTAGGGTCATGTTTGTATGTATTAATAAACTTCTTATTTAGATTAGACTTGAATTTCTCCACTTGCTACCACTGATTGAAGAACATGCTTCCGGCTCTTTGAATATGTATGAATTGTGTCTGAAACATAACACATGTCTGAAATGTATTATAATTTAAAACGTAATACAAACTACATGTATATTTATTTTAGAGATAAGACTTACCAAACATATTGCCATAAATCATCTTTAGTGTCTTCGGGTACGTCCACTAATGTGCATAGGTTATGCGAACCATGGTTCTTGCTACCATTCCTTAAAAGTGGATAGTTTCTTTGTCCCTTCTCCGATTGGAACACCTCTTTTATTATATCTTATTATTGTCTTCCCTTTTTTAGTTTTTGGTCCTATTGTTGGGCCTCTTTGTGATCTTGCATCTTCATCATGATCCGAATCAGAATTATTTTGCTTCTCCTTATTATTATTATTTGAATCCATGTTATAAAATTTAACCTGTTTCAAATAGAATAGTTAGTTACAGCATATCAATCATATTTTTAACAACTAAAATATAAAAATTTACTAAAAACATACCAAAAAAGTAAAATTCTTATTTTCAACATAGTGCTTTAAACTAATATGCCCTCGCCATCCGGGTGTGTACATAAAAAACATCATCGAGATCTGGTAAACTGGAGTCTTGTGTAACATCAACACTAGCATCAATTCCAACAAATCATCATCAATATTACCACTTCTCCATACTTGTACATCTTATGTGGTGTGAAGCCAACATCAAATAAATTCTTATCTTGTTGATCTTGAACATAAAAAATTTATTTGGCTTGACTAGCTAATATGAAATGGTCAGACTGCAGACTAAGCCTATCAAATTTAATCACTGTGAAGCCAAATCATATTTTTTTACACCACAACTATCACCCAATCATACATGAAAACAGGATTAGAAAACATGTGATAATCAGGATCCCATATCTCCTTTATACGACCAAGAAAGTAACAACGCCATACACAGGATTGGAGTCTTTTGCACTAGCAATTTGCATAGTATTTGCTACTAAAGATATTCCACTACATTGAGTTGTTCTAGAACCATCTAGTGATGTTGTATGGAAATGATACCCATTTATAGCAAAGCTACTATATTTAGTAACAACATAACCAGGCCCTTTGGCTAATCAACGAACACTGTCACAGATATCCTCCCCATTAGCCAAATGTTTTTCAACCTTGATCTTAAGCCATGTAATAAATGACCGGTTGTGTTAGTTCTCTAGCCATGTAATATTCGAGAGGCATGGGGTTTCTGATCCTTCAATTCCAACATATGATGCCTAAGTTATATTAGAAGTTAGAAGGTTTTATATAATTAGATAAGTTACAAAAAACAAATAGCTTTATGTAAATATTACTCTATATACGGCTCCATAGCAGTAGTGTTTCGTAATACATAAAGATGAGCTTGATCAACTAACATAGCATCCATAACAACGATTGTAGCCCATGATAAAGGCTTGCCAGTGCTGATTCTTTTATCAACACTTCATGAGGACTGACGATTGATTTTAGGATCTTTGGTTCGAGCAAAATCTAAGCCTTCCTCTGCCACTAACATTATATAATACAACCCTTGGGTCTATGGTGATTTTGTACATACCCTTTGAGTGTTTTCATGTATCTTTGAAATGGATACATCCACCTAAAATGAAACGGTTCGCATAACCTCACCTCTCTAACTAAATGCACCATCAAGTGAATCATGACATCAAAAAATGAAGAAGGAAAATACTTTTCTAATAAACACAAAGTTAAAGCTATGTCACTTTGCAATTTGCCTAGCTTACTAAAATCAACAACTTTACTACACAACTCATTGAAAAAATGACACAAACTTAAAATAGTTTTCCTTACTTTCGTATCTAACAGCCCCTTGATAGCAAAAGGAAGGAGTTGTTACATTTGTACATGACAATCATTTGACTTCAAACCATTTATCTTTGAAAAATCATTAGACATGAGATTCTTGAAATTGGAGCACTACCCATCAAACACTTTATGTTAGACAAGGTATCATAAAATAAAATTTTCTCTGAGGTGTTTTAATGTGTAGCATGCAGGTGGGAGCCATAGTAGATTCCCTTTTGGTTGAGCTTGTAATATAAACTTAATGCCCAGCTCCTTAAGATCTTGCCTTGCTTTCAACCCATCCTTCGTCTTGTGAAGCAGATTTAATAATGTTCCATAAACACTCTCACACACATTCTTTTCTATGTGCATAACATTTAGCTGATGATGAACAAGCAATTTCTTCCAATATTCAAGTTAAAAAAATTGACTTCTTTCATTGATACTTTCTTTTTTCTTCTTTGACTTCTTCTTCTTACCCCATGTATTCTCAAACCCCACCAGATAGTCATAAATTTCTTCACCTGATAATGATTTTCGTATAACACCATTCTCTTGTTGATTATTGAAATGCTTCTTTCTTTTATGAAAGGGGTGTTCAGTTGGAAAGAATCTTCTATGCCCAAGGAAGCATACTTTTTTGGACTTTGGCAACCATTATGAACATGTATCCTCTGAACATACTAAAAAAACTTTATAACATTTGGTAACACACCTTAAAAGATTACCATACGTGGGAAAGTCATTTATAGTCCAAAGTAATATTGCTCTCAGATTGAAGTATTCTTTCTTGTAAGCATCAAATACTCTAATTGTTAGGACCGTTTTCGTACGGAGTACTCACAGATTCTGCGTGAGACCCGATCAAATAGCGTGAAATTCTATTTGATTGGCGATCCAATCAGTGAGAACGAACAACCTGATCGATCTAACGATTAAACAAACGTTAAGAACAAGTTGGAATCGATCAGGAATGAACTTGAACTTGGATGGATGAACTTTTACGCTCTGGACGGATAGGGTATGATAGTATTCGAAGTGTTATGTTTTTCCACGAATTATGTGGTATTTATAGGTTTTCAGTGTCCATTCGTACGACAAACGTGTGACTGACTCATGCGTCTGACTCATACGCATGACTGAAGGTTTAGTCGTGTGACTGAGTCAATCTTATGTCTCAATCATATGACTGATCCAGTTTCCTGGTTCAGTCATGCAACTGGTCCATAAGTATGGTTCATTCATGTGTATGGTCCATAAGTATGGTCCATTAGCATGAATAACCACACGACTAAGTTAAACATATTTCTGAATCATTATTGACTCAGAACTATGTACAACAACCTCAAACCTATATATAATGTTCATAAATATAAGTAATACCAATTACAATACGAATATGATATAAACAAAGACAATTTAAACATCAAAACTCACATCATATTTCATTAAACATTTTCATTACATATGTGTAAGAAATGAAAGACATTTACATTGAAGATCATAAACTAGGAACAATGTATCAACGAACTCCCCCTTGGACCTAATTTATCCTATTGTCTAACATTCTTCACATATTCTTGGAATTTCTTGTACTTCTCCTCTTTTGTACTCCTGCATGTATCTCGATGCAAAGCAAAGTCTTATGACGGTGTGGAATTGGAGAGTTTGTATAATATCCGACGTGTCATAGAACATTGGCCACTTGTATAATGTGTAAACATTATCAACAGACAAGTTAGTAAGCCATATTGGGTCAATACCCTGATAGTCTCTATTTTACCCTCTCTGTTTAGGACTATGACCGCTTTCCCCGTCCTCCAGTCGTAATATCACCATTTGAAGTGTGAAGTGAAGTCATGAAGCATCTCCTTTAATGGGATCTTATACATTGTGCATGGGGACTCCACTTTAGCACTACCTTAGGCTTCCCAGTGTTAGGTCAACTTCATCTTATGAACGAACCTCTTAGGTTGTTAAGGTATGAAGTTTACCCATCTGGTATGGTATTCTCTCTTAGTGCCATCTCAACCAGCCCGACATCTTCCTCGGGTTGGCATACAAACGTCTAAACAGCCACCTGTTTAGCTCAAAACTAGGAAGAGTCTTCAGAATGATGTGGATATCTGAAGTACTCAATCCCCTTCTCCCGCTTCACAGCGTTCACCTCCAGATCTTCAAATAGTCCAACTGATGATTTTTCCTGACACCTTCTGATGTCTCTTAACATTGTATAGTTTGGTGTAGGCGTTTGGCTTTGGGGGTCACGTTGGGCTCTCATCTCTTTCAAATAAGCTGCCCATTCAGCCTTCTTTAAATTAACACCACATCTGTGGCTTGGGCTTTACCATCATCTTTTTCTTTTCTTTCTCTTCCAGTGTGCCAAAGTATCACTGCCAAATGTTTCAACCCAAATCAGGGAAACATTACCCTTAGGGTTAGTGTACTCTGGATAATACTCTGATGTGATATCTTCGATCTCGATTCATCCACAGCTTGTAGCTCTTTGTCACTAACACTCGACTTCTAGAGCATCTTTAACAAGCTCGTCAGGTTTAGTCTGAACATATCTGCGAGATCGTTAATCAGGTCGTGATGATTTCTCCCTCCTCTGGGGTGTAACTCACAGACCATCTTACTATCTCTTGCAAATCAAGAATCATTGGGTTGAGTCTTGATTACTGAAGGGGAGCATATCATAGTCATCGGTCTGTTGAGTTGTTCTTTTGAATTCACAACCAACAATGCATACATTAATCATTTATCAAAGACATTAAACATAATTTTTCATAAATTACATTAATTAAACATTTCTAGTACAAAGTGTCAAGTACATAAACATTTAAGCATTACTTTCCCTTGATCGTGCGTTTTCTTGCTGGAGGAGCTGAGGAAGAGGCTCCTTGGTCTTGGTTTCTATTGGTGCGCCTCTCCCTTGTCGATGGTGTAGAGGCTGATGAAGTTGCTCACCTGCCTGATCATCATCCTCATCATCATCATCTCCATCATCATCTCCATCACCCTTAACTTCAAAGGCTCACTCTTCATAACCCTTCAGCCTTAACATCATCTTCTATTCTTCTTCTCCAACTCATCAATCCTTTCGGTAGATGCAAGCACTAGCTTGTTTTGAGCTTGCAGAGCACTGTGAGCTCGAACTAAAGCTCTCTTATGAGCTTTGTTCTTCTCAGTAAGTTGAGTAATCTACTTTCCCCTGCTGCATTAACTACATCAGTTGGTTTAGCTGGTTGGCCCACTGTCATCGTTGCCACAGCTTCAGCACTAATCGGTTTAGGCTGGCCAACTGTTCCTCTAACCCAACCGTGGGTAGAGTAGAGCTCGTGGAGTAGGATCTAGGAAGATGTGCAGCTTGTTGGAGTAGAGGGGGCAGGGTGGATGTGGTGTAGATGGATAGGAGTGGGAATGGTTAGTGGTGGAACTATTTTGGGCATAGTGGGATAGGTGGATGTGGTATGTAGTGTGATTGGTATGTAGTTGGTGGTGGCTGGGATGTAGTAGTGGTGGTTTGAGCTGTGGTGGTGTCAGTGGCTATGGTGGGGGAAGTAGTGGAAGAACTGACAAGTACAAATCTTTGCCTCTTGCCCTTCTTGCCATAGGGTTGGGGCCATTCACTTCCTCCTGGAACCCTTCTCAATCTGGGCTCCCCCTAAGCTCATCGGCTGGTCGGGTGTGTATAATGTGTCTGTGACATCATGTCACCACCCTCAGACCAGTCGGCATCCTCCAACCGCCTCCTTTCCCTTCTCTGTAGCACCACCCTGCTACCTACTCTCTCGGTGAGAGGCTTATTGTCAGACTCTTCGTCTTCATCAATCAAAAGGTCCTGGTGATGGCAGCTTGCTCAGATCCACCAAGTTTTGATTACCACTCTACTGAGGTGGTGGAGGAATAGTAGATGTGTATGTGGCTCGTGTTGCTTGAGCCCTCCTCTCTACCACCTTCACCATGACCTGGTCATCATCATCGTCGTCGTCGTCGTCTAGGATCATAACTGGCTCACATCGGAGTCGCTGTCATCATGTTACCACTTCTTTCTGGCGGTATGATAAATCGATGTTGGCCAGATGACCAACAACCTCCTGACTGGGGGCTTCATCTGCTTCCCCCGTAAACCTTCATCCTCCCTCCCTAGGGTAGTGTCATCCATGACCTCTAGCACTACCCTGCATCATTCATGTTCCTGGGTAGTGAGGGAGTTTTCTCATCAATGACCATCTGTAGAACCTGAGGGTACATCAGAAGCCCTCCTTCCCCTTCGCCTCTATGTTCTCTCTCAAATACCCAAAGAACCCTCAAAAACTGAACGGGTGGTTCAGACCAGTGCAACGAATGCATTCTGGATTTTGGTCGCTCATCTCGTCAATTGCTCCTCTTCTTGACGCGATGCACTGGAGCACATGTGCCAAGTACTTAAATTGTGGGGCACATGTTGCTCTTGTACACAACACCGACATTGATGTCTCCAGCGTACTTGATCCTCAAGAAGCACCCCTAACATCAGGGGAGGTAGCGTGGGTGGATAGTCACCATCCTCACTCAAATCTAAGACTCTCCTAAGTTATCCTCCCCTATATCAATATCAAGTCCGAAGAAGAACTTCGGATCCGTACGGCTCACTGAGCGATCGACCACACATTCTCCACAGAATGCCTGCTGTATGGATCTGTACGTGTGCATAGAGCTGAAATAGCTCTATATATCCCTCGATCAGCATAAGAAGTCTATGATTCCAACGAACTCCGAAGCTTCCTAGATGTAGGATCAACATAAGCACCGATATTGTGCTTGTGCTCATCATCCATCTGTTAGCCATTTTGCTGCAACACAAGTAACAAACACGTTAGATCCATTCACAAGAGAGAACTTTGAGTTAGAACAAATTTACCCAACTTGTTCAATCATACGATTGACCATGCGACTGAACTTAGTCGTGCGATTGAGCCTCTGACTGACTTAGTCGTATGTCATGATATGCGGTTGGAGTCAGTCGTGCGATTGAGTCACTGATTGATTCATTCGTGCGATTGAATCGTGCGTCTGACTCTATCGTGCTACGAAGTTCATCCGTAATGTCCTTTCGCATACCCACTGTGCGAGTCCAAAATTTGAATCTTTGTCAATCAGTCATTTACACCTCAAGATTAGATTCATTAGACGCGCATGGACTCGATTTTACACTTTTTAGTTTTAAATGCACGTTTAGGTTCATTTTAGTGTTCTATTTTAGGGGTTTATTGTCTCGGTTCTTGTTTAAAGTGATTAGGACATTTTGGATCGATTTGACTTTGTTATTTGGCAGTTTTTCAGTCTCCCTATAACCTGTAGAGGATAACACTCAGTTAGTAAGGCAATATCAATGGCAATCAAAGAGAAATTTTGAAAAAAGGTGTTGGGCGGTCGGCGGTTTTTGAGAGCTTTTTGAAATCAAGTGCATGGCAAATGACCGACTGAGCCCCCTTTTATACCGGTTTGTGTTTCAGTCGTGCGACTGGACCCATACGCATAATTCATTTCGTGCGACTGAGGTTCAGTCGTACGACTGACTTAGACTCTTTCAGCCAGTCGTATGATTAGTTCATACTTGTGATCCAATCGTATACTTTGACCCATACTCATGGTCCAATCGTGTGATTGGCTCATACTCATGGTCATTCGTGCGATTGGTTCATACTTATGGTCCAATCATGCGATTGGTCCATACTTATGATCCAATCGTGCGATTGCTCATACTTATAAGTTTGACTTCACTTTTCCCAACCTTTAAAAACTTGAATTTGATATATGACATTTTGCCATTGATCATCTCAGACATGATCCTTTTAACTGAAACTTTGATCACCTCAGACGTGATCCTTTATCACAACTGTGTTTGATCACCTCAGACGTGATTACATGAAACCATTGATCACCTCAGACGTGATCCTTTTAGCTTTAAAACCTTATGATCACCTCAGACGTGATCCTTTTATTTGAAAACCATTATCATATCAGGCGTGATCCTTTAACATTTCAGAAACAAGCTTTTATCATATAACGTTAGGTTTACTTTGCGACGTTCATATTTCCTCTTGTTACATAGTCCGACATCACTCGATGCAAACATAACTAAAACTAAGATAAACTTTAAACAAACTAAATTAGGACAATCTTTTTATATTTTTCATTTGAGGTGGGTTGAAAACATTTTGACATTCCTTAAATGATTTCTCCCCTGAGCAGAACATCAAACATTTTTCTTATCTAGAAAGATTCTTATGGAATCATACAGGCATAAACATAATCATTTGGGACCTTTTATATTTAATAAATACAAGAATGTTATATTTACCATTACAGAGTCTTATTCATCTAAGATCATGAGCACTAACAGGAAATCATGCTAGAGCTGTTATGTAGCACACATTGATTTCAACCATCGGGGAATGCTGCCACATGATTGTCAGTATATTTGCCCACCTAATCCATACACAGATTTTTACATACATTGGTGATTATTTAGGTTTATTATTTCGACAAGCATTTGTGGATCCCATACTTATATGGTAATCAACTTTCCTTAGGAGAATTTTGAGCGATCTACGGTTTTTTGACAAGAGAAACTATTCTAGAGCTTTCAAAGAGATGCCAAGCCTCAGATCAGTGCCATCGCACAGCAGAGAGGCGCAAACAACAATGAATTCTAGAATATTTAGATTGTGTTTATCCTCAGTCAGTGCCATCGCACAACAGAGTACACAACCTATCTTCTTGTTAGAGCAATTTTATTATACTATAACGCACCAACAACATTGTCATTAGTTTGATTGCGTTTCACATGTTTTCATGCATTTTGCTCATTTTTAGGGCGTCCGCACATATTTGTGGCATTCATTTGCTCTTCACCCCTTATTGGAAAGAAAGTTGATTGTGTTAACCAGGGATGAGATGAAAGCCCACAGCCTGTTGATTGATTTAGTTTTAATTGTTCACCAATAAAGTCTACTAGTCTATTGTGTTAAATCTAACAACACATCATATAATGGACTAGCAGCCCCTAGATCTATTTACTCTATGTAACCATAGTAGCATACTTGATTACTATCATTTTTCACTCATTGGCTTTGACTTCTTAGATGTATAAATTTTTGTAACTTGAATATAACATTTTAGAACATTAAATCTTTTGGGTGTCCCAAAAATTTGATGCCGGTGTACTATCATTTCCATTTTCTTAACCGATTTCACAGATTTGATGTCTTTGCTTTTCAGCTTATCTGTCTGCCCCTGTTTTTTTTTTTTTTTTTTTTGAGTAACTAAATTCTGACTACTAAAACTAAAACTATTCTCCCCCTAAAAATCTAAAACCCAAAAATAAAAAAAGAAAGAAAAATAAATTTAAAAAAAAAAAACATAAAGACGGACTATGAACTTGATTCATCTGGAATCACATCACTTTCTTGTTAACGCCATTGACCTCTAATAGAAATGAAATTGAGGTTATCAAAGCCTTTGTGTAGAGATCGACGCGTTGGAAGCTATGTTTATTTTAACAACATTGATTAATTGTTTTTCAACAGTCACGAATAAGTGATATTAATACCGAGTGTTTAGTTTTAGGGTGTGGACCAGATTTTTAGTGACAACAATAACAACAAATTATCAAACAAATAAGGGTGTTAGAGAATTTCAAACCGTAGTCTCGCAGTTGCTGTTGAATACTGATGATTTGTGAACAGCAACTTGCCGCACAACGTATTAAGCTTCACATGTGACATGGCAACAGATGTCGCTTCTTACACTGCTAGGTGACTAATCGTCTTCCAAAGAACTGACATCCCGCAGATGTTGACTTGTAATTCATCTTGCAACCACCATAATTTGTGTCACTATACGCAGTTAGCTCAAAGTCATCATCATGAGGATACCACAACCCCAAGCGTTAGAGTACCCTTCAGATAATGAAAGATCCTTTTTACCCCATCAAATGATTTACTTTTGGTTTTGTCTGATATCGGAACAGAGACACGTGGCTATATAATATCAGGACGAGAAGTTGTGAGGTACATGAGAGATCTGATCATTCCTTGATACATAGTGGCATCAACCAGATCACTATTTTCGTCGGGTGCCACATCATGTTCGTGGCAAGTGGAGTACCTGGAACCGTTGCATCCTCCATGTCGAACCGACTAAGGATCTCCCACATATTTGGTCTGATGCAGGAAGATTCTATTTGGTGTCTGATCTACCTGTAAACCTAGAAAGAACTTCAGCTCTCCCATGGCACTCCCTTCAAACTCAGCTTTCGAATTCTTTACATATGCTTCGTTTTTGGAGCCAAAGATCATGTCATCCACTATATCTGTACCAGTAGTAAATCACCGTCCTTTTCTTTAATGAACTACGTGCAGTCAAATACACCTCTGCGAAATCCATGTTTCAGCAGATGAGTAGAGAGTTTCTCATACCGGGCTCGAGGGGCTTGATAGAGCTCGTACAAGCCTTGTCTAGTTTATAAACCTATCCCGATGGTAAGGATCCTCGAATCCTTCGGGTTTACTGACGTACACTGTTTCACAGATCTCACCATGAAGAAATGCACTCTTCACATCCAATTGATAAACTTTGATCTGCATAACGATAATAGGCTAGGAAGATTCTAATTGTTTCCATCCTGGCAACTGGTGCAAATACTTCACTGTAGTCAACTCCTTCGACTTGCCTGAACCCTTGAACAACCAGCCTAGCCTTGTTTTGATTATGACCCCTTGGTCATCCTTTTTACACCGAAGAACCCACTTAGTGCCAATCACTTTTGCACCTTTTGGTCTGCGACAAGGTCCAGACACCTAACTTCTTGAACTGTAGGAGTTCTTCTTGCATCGCAGCTACCCATGCCTCATCCTTTAAGGCCTCGCTTACATACTTTGGCTCAACTTGAGACATAAACATTGATATGCCCCATCGTGTATGTACCTCTCTTTCCATGACCGTAGCATAGTCCAGCTGAGTAAAGCGATTTCTTGTCTGACTACTCCGAGAGAATATCCCCGATGATGTTGCCCAGGGGATGATTCACATTGATCCTAGTTCCGGAGTTGGGGAACTGCTACTTCTCATCTAGGTTTGGAATCACAGGTTCAGTTCTGTGGCTGTTGAAGGACTGGGTTTAGAAGTTCCAGTTACTTCATGATCAGCTACAGTGTACTTTCAGCAGTAGGAACCTGTTCTTCTTGGTTCACATTTTCAGGTTCAGCTTCTTCATCATTAGAGGATCACTTACCTCTAGTTCTCCCCCTGAAGAGCTAGTAGTACCTTCTACTAGAGCCGAGGATGTCGAGTCTCGAGTAGGTGGTAAGAACATCAACATCATTTGAGTGGCCAACACATCATACAGAATGAAGAAGGTAGATTGAAGGATTTAAAAAATCCATCATAGTCGAAGAAAAAGGAGGTCCTTTTCCCACAGGGGTGGTGTATCTTTGTACATCAACATTGCACCACACTTCTACCTGACCAGTTGAGTTATTATAAACCCTTTTGTCTGGTATACTGTAGCCAAGGAATATACCTTCTTCTGCTTCCTTCGCAGAACTTCCCAGTCTGATTTTTCTTTAACAGTATGCAGGGGGTGCCAAATGGTTCCAGATACTCCAAGTTAGGTTACGTTGCTGGAGCAACTCATAACAAGTTTTTCCATGACGTTTGACCACTAATACCCGATTTAGAGTATAACACGTATTAGCCACTGCCTCGTTCCAGAATTGAACCGGCAGTTTTGAGTCGCTAGCATTGTCCTTGCTGTTTCTATCAAGCTTTTCTTTCTCTGTTCAGATACTCCATTCATTTGTGGAGTGTAGATAAAAAGAATTAACGAACAATCCCTTTCTCACGACAGAATGCCTCCATCCACTGATTCTTAAATTCTGTTCCCGTTGTCTGAATGTATTTTCCGTACTTTCAGCTTGTAGAGTGACTCCAATGTGGTAACAAGATTTTGAATGATTCAAATGTCTTTGACTTCGCTTTCAGAAACATCACCCAAGAGAATCTTGAGTAATAATCCGTCACCACAAAACAGTACCAATCACCAGCAATGCTCTTTGTGCTGACAGGGCCAAACAGATCCATATGTAGAAGCTCCAGAGGAATCTCGATAGAATGAACTTTCTTATATTTATGTGACTTCTTTGTTTGTTTCCCTTTCTTGCATGCTATGCAGAAGTCTGGAAACTGGAAGTTCTTGACAGTAACTCTATCCACCAGATCATTCTAAACCAGATGGTTCATCTTCCTGGGATTGATATGTCCTATTCTCCGATGCCAGGAAGTGATCTTTTTCAGTTGCTTTTGACAAGAAACACTGAGCAGTTGACTCAGTTGTGGAGGCTTTTGAAAGGTCCAAGACATACAGGTCGTTATATCTTGAGTCGACATTAGAACTTGCTCCTCTGGATAACATACTCCTTCTTAAGTATTAACACTTCTTATTGTCAAATACGACCTTAAAGCCCTTATCACAAATTTGGGAGATAGAAAGCAAGTTGTTTTGTAATTGCTGAACGTAGTTTACCTTGTCGAACTTTACCTTTTGTTTCCACTTCGCCTGGAACGGTGATATAACCTCCTTTGTTTCCTATGAATGATACATGTCCCCCCTTTGATTTGCTTGATGTTGAAAGGAGACGAATTCCCGATCATATGCCTGGAAGCCCCACTATCAATAATCCAGGTATTAGTGATAGCGCTGTAGCGGACAACCTGCACAAAAAATGGAAATTATTAGTTCAGGTTGGGGACCCAAGCGGCTTGGTTTCCCAGAGATATCACACATCATGAACTCAACCCACTGACCTTAAGAGGACGAGGACACAATTTTCTTCTTCTTGTCCTCACTATTAGACGCGTTACTTGATTTTTCTTTCCATAAACCAGTTTTGTGTAAGCCTGTTTGTGGTAACAAACGACTGGCTTATGGTATGAACTTTTGGTTCACTAATTTGTCATTGTTTTCCATAGTTATAGCAGGATCTCCCTTCGATAGGCGAGGGAGATCTTCTGTGAAGGGTTGAGTCTGGTCGGGAGTTGGTCTATTCTCATCCTTCTTAGATGCTTCACCTTCTTTAACAAATTTAATTGTTTGACATTTTGAATGCATTTTCTATCTTGTTATAGGATTTTGATGATTTACACATTTAGGTTTGTTGTTTAGAATTCTTAGGTTCGACCGTAGATGTTTGTGAACTCGACCCAACACTATCCTTTTCAACTTTAACGCACAAATCCTCTTTAAGCACCTTATCTTTCAATCCCGAAGTAGTAGCCTTTTGCTCAGTGACAGACTGCACAGTTTTACCTGTGGACTCTGGATCACTGACCAGAGGCTAGTCACCATATAATCCTTAACCGGGTTATTATTTATTGGTTTACATTTAGTATTCAAAAGGATTGCATGTGGTGGTGGTACTACTTTAATCCATACCTTCCCCACCATTTTGTTCTTTCACTAAGTTCTGAACTATGTGAGAGGAACTTGTGCTACACTATGCAGTTTTTTTTAAAGATTCAACTTCGACTGTAACACTGCTTTTTTCCTTTTTAGTTTCCTCTAAAGTATTTAGATAGAACTTAATGTCATTTGATTGATTTAGGGCAACAACCTCGTTTCCCTTAGTTGTTTCCCTAGCAGTTCAATCTTTTCCTTAGAAGTGCACTCATTTTATTTTAAAACACGGTTTGTTTCAATGCACAGTTTTAAATCATTTACCAGATTATCATTGTCTAATAACCTAGAAAATTTTAAGTCAAATGCTTCTCTAAATTTATCACATTTAGCACAGCATGTTTATCAAATAATTCGTCTTTAGAGTATACCTGTGCGGAACTGGACAAATCAGCCATAAATGCAGAGTCAGACTCTTCAATAACTAGAGTTTTTAAGTTTGCAGCATTCACTCTTCTTCCACAAGAATCTACCATATCCATAACTTCTTCAATAGCTGAACGTGCATGCTCAGCTCTGATGTCTCCCTCGCTCGTAGATCCATCATCCAAATCATCAACTTGTGCTACATTTGACTCTCCCTCAGATACGAATCGAAGGACTAGTCTTGTCCTTTATCACCTTGAGCAACCATAGCTTTTGCTCTTTGCTTGATGATGCCCTATCTTCTCTTTGTCCTGACGGTTGATGAAGGAAAAGTGTTTCCATTACCTGTCTTCTTTGGCTTTACATATTCACGTTTAAAGTACCCTTTTCACCACAGTTGAAGCATGTGACCTTGTTTTATCAAACCCAATGTAGTGTCTTTTGTAGCAACCAAGTTCTGCCCCATCTTTTTCACACACTTCTTAGCCCTTCTAACAGCACTGGCTAACGCCCACAGATATCCATTCTTTACAGCTCATTTTCATCTACCTGCTCATAATCTTCATCGCCTAGATGACAGTTTCCATCTTACCAGCCCATCATAAGACTGAACACTGCTCTCTAGAAGATCCATATGGTCTTTGCAACTTCCACAGTGACATTTCTGAGATTCTCGGTCTTCAGCTTGGTAGGGTTGGCCAGGGACAATATATTGGGTTCTAGATGACCTGACGCTTCGCTTCCCGAACTGCTTTGGGAAGGAGCAATGAATTAGACACGAATGCCATTTGTAACGGTGCCCTGATGAAGCTGAGTGGGAATAGAGTTGTACAGTAAAAGGATTCTGAGCGTAGGATCCTTTCTTAGACTTGTATTTCAGGCGAAGTTCCTCCTCCCTTAACTTCAAGATGAAGTCATTTATGTCTAATGTAGCAAGAGTGTCATTTTGTCTCAGATTAGACACAAATGATCCCATTTGTCTGGTAACCATTAGCAAAACTAGAAACTTGTCTTCCATATGTGGTCACACCATGAGTATGCAATTCACTCATCAAATAATAGAACCAATCAATGATATTCTAAACTCTCATTTCCTATTGGTGAAAAATTATCAAACTCCTTATTGAGAGCTTTAGCTTTCAGCGCCTTCAGGTTGCATTACCATCACATCTCTTTTCTAACGCCTCCCACAGCTTCTTCGACTGCTTGTTTTCAGAGATTGATGAATATGTCTTTAGTATCTATTGAGTCAACGGTGCATACCCTTCTTTCAGCATTATGTAGAACTTTCTGAGCTTCATTCATACGCCCCAAAGTCAACTTCACCCCATTAGCACTGACTGGTATAGTTAAACCAGTCTCCTATAGATTCCAAAGATTGGGGTCAACTCCATTCAAGTAGATCTCAAACCATTTTTCCACTGAGGATACTCATCCAACGTCAACAACTTCGGCGGTTTGTTGTGATTCCCAATCTCATTCTCCAGAAGAAAGGATTCTGGATATGTGAGTCTTTTCCTGTAGTAAACGCAGCAAACTGATCTTCCATTGCTTAAACTTTAACAAACTTGAGACAAGACAGATTCACTTGTGCGATGAGCAAGGTGACTGGATCAATCGTGCGATGGAAGGATGTGAATGAGTTCATCGTGCGATTGAAGGATGCGAATAAGTTCAATCGTGCGAGTAAAGAGTACGATTGAGGTCAACCGACTGGAATAGCTTAACCGTGCGAATGAACTATGCGAGTAAGTCCACTCGTGTGATTGAACTGTGCGAATGAGATTCAGTCGGCGATTGAGCTAATCGTGCGACTGAGGCTGCTGTGTTTGAAAAAGTTGAATTTTGAACACTTTGACACAAATACGAATTTTTCACGAACCCTAAATGCCGTACGTTGAAAAATGAAACTTTAACACCTGCACCTCGTCAAAACACGTTTTGAAGCAAAAGTGGATCTTTTGATGAAAACATTAATTTTAAACACCAAAACTATCGAATCTACGTAAAATCACGAGCCAAACCTCTTGTACCACTTGTTAGGACTGTTTTCGTACGGAGTACTAACGGATTCTGCGTGAGAGCAGATCAAATAGTGCGGAATTTTATTTGATTGGCGATCCAATCAGTGAGAACGAACAACCGATTGATCTAACGATAAACAACATTAAGACGAGTTGGAATCGATCAAGAACGAACTATGACTTGGATGGATGAACTTTTATGCTCTGAACGGCTAGGGTATGATAGCATTCGAAGTTTTGTTTTTCCACGAATTATGTTGGTATTTATAGGTTTTTAGTGTCCGTTCGTATGACTGAACCATTAGCATGGTTCAGTCTGTGACTGACTCATGCGTCTGACTCATACGCACCCTGAAGGTTCAGTCGTACGACTGAGTCATCTTATGTCTCAGTCATACGACTGATCCAGTCTCCTGTTCAGTCATGCGACTGGTCCATAAGTATGGTTCATTCGTGCGTATGGTCCCATATATGGTCCTTAGCATGAATACCACACGACTAAGTTGAAACACATTTCTGAATCATTATTGACTCAGAATATGTACAACAACCTCAACCCTATATATAATGTTCATAAAATAAGTAATACCAATTACAATACGAATATGATATAAACAAAGATAGTTCAACATCAAAACTCACATCATATTTCATTAACATTTTCATTACATATGTTAAGAAATGAAGACATTTACATTGAAGAACATAAACTAGAACAATGTATCAACACTAATGCCAAGTTTCATAAGACTTTCATATCTTCTATCAATAGTGCCAAGTAGACATCAATATCGTTACCAGGTTGTTTTGGCCCCTGATTTCAATAGAGTCAACATCATGAATTTTCTAACATGCAAAAATAAGAGGGTAGATTATAGTTATAAGGAAAACCGGTGATGAAAACATTCTTCTAAATATAGAAATAGGAGGAAAATACCATAAAACGTTTGAAGGCATGTTCTTAGAATTCTTCTTCCAACGAGATGTGCCACAAGTTGGACATTACGAAGCATCCTTATGTTCTTCCAAAATAGAACACAGTCATTTTCACATGCATGAATCTTTTTATATTCTAGACCACTCCTTTTAGCAACTTCTTGGCTTCGTATATCGAGCTAGGGATTATATTGTTTAACGTAAGATATCTTTTAACACACCCAATAAAGCATGAAAACTTGAATCCAACCAACCAAATTGGCTTTTCAAATGTTGAAATTTCAATAATCCACTAAGTGCATTATACTTTAAACATAAAGTGGCTTATCACATTCTTCAAGAAGCGATTTCAACGAATCAGGATCTTTATCTACATGTGTGAAGGCATCATGTAGCATTTCCTTTGTATAATCAAATTCGAAAGGTCTTGATGTATAGGGAAACTAGAATCATTATTCGGAAGTTTTTCTCCAAGAAAAGACCAGACCTTATAATTTTATTGAAACCGTAGGCAAACAAATGATAACGCACATTCGCAATTGAGTGGTGACACAAATTGATACATTTAACACAAGGACATGGAATAACATCTGGATTTGGATTATTACTTTGCGCAAACTCTACAAAGTTCTCCATACCTTTATCATATGCATATGATAATCTATCAGTCGAAATCCATGATTTATCCATGACCTTTGTTTCTAGTTTGTCACCATCATAGAAACTAGAGTCAAGTTTAAAGATGGGAGTTAGGTCTTAAATATGCATCACAATTCACAAAATAAACCAAATAATGGCCTAATTATCCCTTAAAACAAAATAACTAATCCAACGAAACAAACCATCAACTCAAGATGTCATTTAGTTTTCTACACAACCTAAATAACACACTTGATAATATTAAATCCAACTTGATTTGTGCACCTCTATATGAGGGTTAAAGTATCCACATTACAATAAGATGTCATTACTCATAAGTTTTTACACGACCTATACAAGACACAAAAAGTTATACACAACCTAAACAAGATAAATAAACCTTCAAAAATCTAAAAAAACAAACAGAAAACAAAATCCACAAAAATTACCACATTAAAACATATACCAGATCCAAGAAGTTCTACTTAAAACTCTAATTTAAATTACATCCACAATCAACCACAATTTAGCAATCAAAACAAATAAAACAACAATGTAGCACCTACGATGGGCTTGTAGGCGGAGAAAGACAGAAAGGGCCTACAGCTGGCGATGGTCGACTACGACTGTGCGAAGGGCCTGTGGCAGTCGACTGCGGCGGAGGGGTGGTGGTCTTCTGCGGTGGATGGGGTTGGTGGTCGAATGCGGCGGTAGATTGATGTGCGGTTGATGGGTGGCCGGAGGTGGACTGGCGATCGACTGTCGGGCACTGAGAAGTTAGGGGATTGGCGGTCGATTGGGCACTGAGAAATTAGGGGTTGGAAAAAAGAGAAGGGGGGGCGATCGATATATTGGCGCTTAATTAGAAATTTTAAAAGATGACGAACCAAGATGACATGCAAAAATACGTGTCATCCTTTCTAAAAATTTTAAAATACGATATATATTTATGATAAGCGTAAATTTGCGTCATCTTTTTTTCACGTCATCTTCTACGCGTCATCTATTGACATTTTTCTAGTACTGGTTTAAACAAAATGAACAAGGAAACAAGCTCAAAATTGGTGACTAACGGATAAATGTCGGGTAGGTGGTCCTATGGGGTTGTTTTATGGTTAATCCTATTGCCTCAATCATTTCAGTGGGAATCCCGGTCTTGACTCTCGAAATGTACACGCTCCATAAGTTCTACACTAACATGCATCATTACACACTCAAACAAGCAATTAAGATATGCAACAAAGAAAAATGCTTCTCACAAATAAAATGGTGGATTCGGTTACCGACAAGAAATGCGCAAGTTTACTACACCTAAGGTTTGCTACCCCTAGTTAGGCATTCCCTTTCCAACTTCCACCAACATATCGAGTTTTAGACATTAAAGAAATTAACTATGACCAAGAACTTCTTCTAACATTATCATTTTAGAGAAAAGTTTTTTAAAAATCTCAAATTTTGTCTGAATTTTCATTTCTTGAAATATGTCTGCCTGCGGTTCCCCCATCCTCACACATGGGATACATTGTCCGAAATGTACGGTTTATTTAAAAACATGATTTCTTATGGTCTTTACCAACCCCAAACACTCCCTAAGGTTTTTTTTTTTCTCCATAGGTCACCGGCCCACCATAGGTACGATGGGCACTTTCTGTTTTACCCAGCCTACGACCACCGTAGGTTACGGTGACTAGAGGATCTGCGATGGTCTCAATGGTAATCTTTTTACATTTTTTAAACATAAAAACTAAATAAAAAATTAAACAGACTTCATTTACTTCTTTTGTGAACCCGAGCTTATCCTCCACCCCCAACTTTTGAACTGAGTCATCCTGTGATTCACAGTTTACTGCTAAAATGTACTTGATTTGGTGAACATCCCTACACTTAAGTAGTGCAACAGGCTCTACACAAATACATAATGGAAGTAACACACGAACGAAATGAAAAACTGAAATGCAAAAAGAAAAAATTACAAACACGGTTGCCTCCTGGAAGCATTACATTTAAGAGTCTATAGCTTGACTCTTTATGACCTCAACCTTTATTAGTAACCCAAATGCTAATCGATAGAAGATCATTGGTTTTCCTATTTAACCCATTCAGATCATTTGGTCGCAAGTACGGGTTCAACCGGTGACCATTCACGACTTGTCGAATGTGGTCTTCAAAATCTTCAATCTCAATGCATCTCGAATTCCCGATTCGCGTGATGATCTATGGACCAGTCCATTTATTTTTTCACTTACCCGGGATTAGTTTTAGACAGGAGTTGTACAACCATATCCAACTCCCCACTTTGAAGTCTTTTAGTTGGATCTTTGTATCAAGAACCCGTTTCATCTTATGCTTGTAGGTGGATGCACTTTCATACACTTCCTCTCGCAACTCCTCTAGCTCAGTTAAGGTCAACTGTCTCTATATTCCTGTAGTATCATGAAAGTTAGCTTTTTTAATCACCCATAAAGCTTGATGAGCTAGTTCTACCGATAGATGGCAACCCTTCCCATAAACTAACTATTAAGGGGTGGTTCCAATAGGTGTTTTATATGAGTGCGATATGCCCATAAGGCATCATTGAGTTTATTTGACCAATCCTTACGGTTAGGGCGCACTGTTTTCTGTAAAATTTCCTTGATCTGCCTATTGGACACCTCAATCTGACCATTTGTTTGAGGGTGGTATGGAGTGTCAATCTGATGGTCCACTCCATACCATTCGAGTAGTTTGCCAAAGTTGATGTTTTTGAAAGGGGATCCCCTATCACTTATCATCACGTGAGGTACTACATATCTAGAAAAAATGTTTGACTGAATAAACTTGCAAACTATATTATGGTCATTTGTTTTGGTGACAATCAGCTCCACCCAAAAAAGAGACATAATCAACTGCCACCAAAATGTACAAATTGCCAAACGAATTGGGGAAGGGTCCCGTGAAATAAATTCCCCAAACATAAAAGATGTCGATCACTAGTATTGATTGCATGGGCATGTCGTTTTGTTTTGTGATAATACACATCTTTTGGCAATTTACATATGTTTTTACAAACCTAAAAGTTACTTAAAAAACTTGTGCCAAAACAACCCGCATTCTAACACCCGATGCCCTATTTTCTAGCCAGTAAAATTGCCACCACATCTAGATCCATGTGCCAAATGCAACACAGCCGGTCTCTCCAAATCCAACACACATCATCTAATCAGTTGATCAGTCCCAATCTTGAATAAATCTGGATCTTCCTAAAAATATTGCTTTGCTCATGACATGAAGCGTTTCTTTTTCGTCTTTGACCAATGTTCGAGAATGATACATGTAGCACAATAGTTAACAAAGTTATCATACCATAGGTAAGAAGAAGTATAAACACACAATAAATGCTCGTCTGGTAAGATTTTATTGATTTCTAGCTCATGCTCTTCCAACTTATGGATGATTCTTGAGAGGTTTGGCTATCACATTTTCCTTTCCCTTCTTGTCCCTAACCTCCGGGTCAAATTTCTGTAATAATAAGATCCACCAAATCAATCGAGGCTTTGCATTCTTCTTGTCCATTAGGTACCTAACAACAGAATGGTTAGGATACATAATAACTTTACTGCCCTAAATATGAGAAAAAAATTATCTAATGCATAAACAACTGCAAGTAATTCTTTTTCTATAGTTATGTAATTGAATAGTGCGTAAGAAAGAGTCTTACTTGCATAATAAATTGTCATCGGTTTCTTATCCACTCGTTTCCCTGAACAGCCCCAACTGTAAAGTCACTAGCGTCACATATTATCTCAAACGGAAGTGACCAATCCAGTGACTACAAAATTAGGGCTTCCACTAACTTTTCTTTTAAAATTGTGAAAGCATTTAAACACTAATCATCAAAACTAAAGATACATATTTTAAAGGCAAAATGCACAAGGTTTTGTTATCACACTAAAATATTTAATGAACCATCTGTAAGAACCATTCCCCAGACCCTGCTCTTGAGTGGGATATACTAGGTTTGTTTGTTTGTTTGTTTATCTGTAAGAACCATTGTGCCCTAAAAATATAGTGGATATAACATACACCTTTGCCCTATCAACCTCTATCCCCCGACTCGAGACAACGAGCCCCAGCACGATACCTTCTTGAACCATAAAATGTTATTTTCCTAACTCAAGACCAAATTTGCTTCATGCATCTTTTAAAACCTTTTCAATTGAATTAAGAATGACTCAAATGATGTTGAAAAAATTGAAAAATTATCCATAAAATTTCCATAGAATCCCCCATCATATCTAAAAAGATACTCATCATGCACTTTGGAAGGTTGCGAGGCATTACACAAGCCAAATGGCATCCGCCTGAATGAGAAAATACCACTGGACAAATGAAGGTGGTCTAATGTTGGTCATCTGGATGAATGACAATTTGGTTGTATCTTGAATACCCATCTAGAAAGTAATAAAATTGTTGACCCGATAGTTTTTCAACTATTTTATCAATGAAGGGTAGCGGAAAATGGTACTTAGAAATTGTAGCATTTAACGTCTTATAATCAATACAAATACACCACCCTGCTACCGTTCGGATGGCTACCTCTTCACCATCCACGCTTTTGACAATCCGGATGCCAGCTTTATTGGGCACTGTCTTGGTCGAGCTAAACCACTCGCTGTTAGAGATTGGGAAAACAATACCTGCATTGAGTCACTACAATACCTCTTTCTTCAACACTTTTGAATATTCAGATTTAATCTACTTTGAGCATCCCTAGTTGGCTTGATTCCTTCTTTTGTAATAATCTTGTGCATAAAAGTATAGGGGTTGATTCCTCTCAAATCAAAAATTGTCCAACCAATCATCAGGATTGAGTTATTAGCACCAACAAAAGCATACTTTAAACGCTTTAGCAATTTTTTGAGCTTTATGGTTGGAGGTGACTTCAAAGATGGCTCCAACTTTGTATTGATACTGTTAGGAAATCTTTTCACCTGATAAGTCCAGGTGTGTTTACCATCTTAAAGAGCCATCACCTCACCTTCTTCTTCCGTGACTCTACTCAAATCCAACTGATCCCTGTCATAAGTAACACAGACCTCTATGGTGTCTCCTTCATTTGCATGAAGGCCATAGTTGTCAATAGTGTCCATCATAAAGCATTTCTTAGTAACTAGAGGATTAGATGTATGTGAAAAAGAATTAATCTACTTCCTTTGATTTCCAAAGGCCATGTCAACTACCTCCGCTCTATAGCTGATCAATGAATTTGAGGTGACCAAAAATGGACGACCCAAAAAACTGTTTGTTGGTCGGCCACCTCAACAGACATATAATCAAGAATTGTAAAGTCAATAGGATAGTAGAAATTTTCCACCTTGACTATGACATCCAAGGCCATAACCTTAAGAAGTCTAGGTGTTGTATCGATTAACACTATAGTAGTGTGAGCACACCTAAGATGACCAAAATCATATTGGTCATAGAGACTTCATGGTTGGATGCTGACGTTTGCCCCCAATATCCAACAATGCTCGTGATATTTGAAAATCTCCAACTTGGATGGAGATCACGGACATTCTTGGATCTTGCAGTTTTGGTGGAAGATTCCCTGTCTGAATAGAGCTCACATTATTTGATAAATCAAGTGTTTTTGGAATCTTGTGATTTCTCTTTTGAGTGCATAGGTCTTTTAAAAAATCAGCATAAGCCGGGACTTGTTTAATGATCTCATATGAAGGAATTTTGATCTTTACTTGTTTGAAAATGTCCTACATCTCTTCTTGAAGTGGGCCCCTTTTGTTGATGGTGACCTTAATGGTTGGCTTATGTAAAGCATTAGGAAATGGAATGGTATTATCCTCCATACCTATTCCCTTGACCCCTAAAGAAAAACCCTTTGCTACCCTTTTAGTTTATTAGAAAATATAACCTTTTAAGTGACTTAGCTGTAACGAGTTCAATTTCATAATCACCACCCTACGCACCCTTCAATGAAGGGTGATGAAGAGTTGACTTTATTGTCATATACCTTCCTAGATCAAAGAATACTTACCTTGTTGATAGAAGAGTTCTTGCCACCTGAGAGACTGGAAGATGGTGCAAGCGGATGGGTAGGATTCCTCAGAGTATCACTAGGTAGTTTACCTGTGCTTTTCTTCAAACTAGCAACCTCCTCAGCTAGTTTCCCCACTTGCTTGGTCAAAGCCTAGTGACTCTTGTCTCAAACCTCATTAAATTTCTTCATCTCTTTCAAAATATTTAGGATCTCTATGTTTGTTGTTTTTAGTTTGTTCTTGATGTGCCTTGGTCTTGATTGCTTTTATAGTTTCTCTTACCACCCCTATTGTAGTTCCCCTGACAGCACTGAACACTCTGACCCGCTGACTTATTCTGAGATTGTTGATGAGAATTACTCTGATAATTCGAGTTCAACTGGTTGTCTGGGTTACCATACATGAGGTTTGGGTGATTTTTCAAACCTGGGTGATAGGTGTTGGAGTTCGTGTTGTTATACGGTCGCCAATTAGCCTGCACATAATTTACCTCTTCCAATCCTACATCTAAATCTAGACAAACCTGGGTAACATGGTCTGCTTCCCCCACATCCCTAAGATACATTGAATGAACTAATGGTTTTAATGACACCCAAATTGGAGAATTTTCACTCCAGTGCATCAACTCTTTGAATTTATGCTTGATTTCTCCAGTAGCAACCACTCTTTCTCCTTAGTTTTGGTCATAATGTCCCTGCACTAGTTGAGTTGATATCCAGGACATCTTCTGTGGAAAATCCATCATAAAAGGATGAAATAAACTCCCATGGAGGGATGTCATGATGGGGACTTGTTCATAAAATTTCCTTGAAGCTTGTCTAAGCCTTATGAAATGGCTCATCTTGGTGTTATTAGAAGTTACAGATGGCAGTTCTAGCTTCACTTGTTTTATATGGTGTGTACCTGTTGTAACTACTCCCAAGTGAATATGCTAGCAGGATGCAAAGAATGAAACCATTTCTTAGATTTACCTTTTAGTGTGAATTAGAATAGTACTAGCATGGCTTCTTTGGGTGAAGCCTTATGCCCCAATGGTCTTGAAGATGGCACTAAAGTCATTCAAGTAAAGGTATGGCTCTTCTTTGGACAACCCGTGAAACTCTGGAGAAGATGAAACTATGATCGTAGATTAGAATGACTATCTACCCCTTAGACTTCTGCCCACGATAGGGTAATAATCCAGGATTTTGATTGACTCAGAATGGTGCTTGTCTTTGCCAATAACGTTGACTTTGGTTCTGGTTGCGGTTCTTATGATGATTGAACTGCTGTCTTTGACGCTGACTTGTATGTTTTTAAATCGACCTTGGTGCTCATCTCCAAACTCTTCATTATACTCTTCACCCTCACACCTATTTTTATCCCATTCCATGTATGGATACTAGCATGCTCATACTAGTCTTTTTCTTCCTTGAACTGGTTTGGAGCTTGTGGCTTGGGGTCTGTCTTTGCCTTTAAGGATATGGGTTTTGCCTCTACGGTGACTGATTTTGAACAGGTGGAGGTTGTTGTTGGATATTTCGAGTAGGCTAACGGGTCAACGGGTAGTGGTTGATTTTGTGGTGGAACACGTGGTTGATGTTGTTGATTTGGTGGTGCTTAGTTATGATTTTCCATTAGTTCACCTTTGACTAAACTTGATTGCCCTTCAGTTCGAGAATTTTCTTGGTTTCGCCAAGCGGTCTTTTCAAATTTTGGATCAAATATTAAGGGAGACTTGTTACTTGCGTATCTAGTATGCATGCACGAAGCTGCCACCTACACACAAATACACCAAACGTAAAAAAGAACAAGAAAATAAATAAAAACGAAAAAAATCAAACAAATCACTTTGCACACTATTTTCTCGGAAACGACGCCAAATCACAAAACAATTTAATTTTATGATCTTTGCTCACCTAAGCAGATAGGGTAAATAAGGTCGTCTCCAAAAGGAATATGTGGAAAGTGAAAAAACTAGATTTAAGGGTTGAAAATTAATTAAGAACAAGTTGAAAAGAAAACTGATTTAAAAAGTAAAACTGATTTGAAATTAGATTAGTTATAAATAATAACTGGAAAGGTAATCCTCTTCGAATTCAGGTTTGTAACTACTGACTTATCGTAGATGTTCGTGAATGGTCACAAAGACATAACCATTATTGGTTTAACTAGACCTATTGGGATTGAACGAGATTGTTGTAAAAGAATAATTTAGATCATACCCAACTTATGTTAAAAAATCCAATCTTAACCCTCATGAGGTTTTCGGATGTAAAGAAATCTAAAACACTCATAAAAACAAGACATAGGTGTCAATCAACAAAAATATTTTAGAAGTTTTAATTAACAAGTAATGTTCTTTGGATTAAGATGCCTAGTTCAACAATAACCTAACTGAAAACAAAGAACAAGTCAAGTGTATACAAACCCTACCACCCAAACAAGATCACGAGTGGTTGAGCCTTGAAATCGCCTCCGAAAGTCTTCAGGATTGTTCGTGATCGTTCTTAGGACTTGGGGATCACTTGGAATGAAGTGGTAGGCCAAAACCAAGATTTCCCTTATTTTAATCAAAATTCTGTGCTCCATAGCGTAGGTACTTTGCCCATCGTAAGTTACGATGGGTACTTTCTATTTTTTTCAATCTCTTGCCACCATAGGTTATGATGGCCACATGACCTACAGTGGCCAATGACCACTTTTTGTCATCCTTTGTCTCTTTTCTTGTCTTTTTTTCGGGCTTGCTCAACTCCATCCTAAGACTTCTCAATTAGCTTTATTTACTTCCTTTAGCCCCATTACCTGCAAATCACAAACACCCTCATAGTAACCTCTTCCAGTAAACTTATTAAAAGCTTACAATTAACACCGTTAAAACCCATTCAAACACCCGAACATCAGATGTTCATGTTCATGGGGTGTGTGCGTCGTAGGTTTGGTTATGATTCCAAGATGATTATTTTTTTAATGCTTTTGTACTTAAATACACATACAACGATTTTGCTTTCGTCTTATATGACACAATTGTATTCATTATATACATGCAAACTCACCAACCTAGTGTTGACATTTTTGAGCATTATTTATAGGTTGGATACTAAAGACAAGTGAATTGATGCAGACAATTTTATGCAAGACCAACAAGTGATACGACTTGCCTTGCCTTAGAAGACTTTATGCTATATGCCTATGTTTATTTGATAGTATAAACTTAGCAACAGTTGCTCTTTGTATAGACTTGTTTGAGACAATGTAATTAGACTTACAGATATTTTCTAGTAAATTATATATTGTTGATGGTCGATTCATTGTATTGATCTGATTCTACGTTGGCGGGGGTGTGACACTAGGTGCAGCTCTATTTATTTCCCATTCTTGATATAACAAACAAACAAACAAACAAACCCAGTATATCCCGCTCAAGAGCAGGGTCTGGGAGGGGTAGGTGGTGGCAAGTCTTTCCTCTATCCAGATAGGTAGAGAGACCGCTTCCAAAGAGACCCCTGGCTCGATACAAAAGCTATAACGCTCGCGATTTAACATATAATCAAATAATCAAATAATCAATCATATAATCAAACGTACGATTTATGATATATGGTATATGGTACAGCACACATCATACAACAAGCATTCAAAGCATTAAGATATCACCAAAAGGAAGTATAAAATGAACAAGCATGCATCAGGAAAGCCGCAAATTTCCCATTCTTGATATCTCCTCATGATATCCACAAGCATTAGTTTATTTCAATGTCTTTCATTAGTGGAAATCATTTTATTATGTTCAATTAAAAGGTGACTATTTGACGCTGATTCCAATGATAGATAGTACGTATTTGGATGCAATGACACAAGTAAATGATAATACAAATTATAGAAGTTATTACTTCACTTTAATGTAATTTTTATTAGATCTTGTATTTTTTTTAATGTAATTCAAAAGTATTGATTTATTTTCTTCATCATTTTCATTTACATGTATACAACCAATTGACTATCAAACAAAAGAATTAATATGATAATCAATCAACCATCAAACATCAAATGTAGGTATATATCAAAACATGTGTCGGTGATTGTACTCTGGATTCTATGGAGTGTAAGTGAAGCGAAAAGTAGAAAAAAAATTCAAAAGACATCTTTTGGTGGACCTTTGTAAAACTTAAATCAAACAAACAACTCCACGATGTTACTGCCGCTACTATGGTCCAAGTTGCAGGTGAAGGAGGTTGAATGATACCAAAAGACCCTACAAAGTATTCTGAAGAAGATTCAAAGAAGATGTAAGTGGATTCCAAGGCTCTATGGCTGATCAAAATGAACATTTCGAATAGTATTATCCATGGTTTCAAAAATGTGGACAAATGCTAAGAAGTTGTGGGAAGCCTTGTAGGTAAGGTAGGAAAGAATAAAAGACACGAAGGAGAACAAGATAATAGAAGTTTAAAACTTTGGTTTCATTAAATGAGAAACAATGACAATAACATATCTAAGGTACGTTGAACTTTTGGACTCTCTTAATGATGTTGGTGTGAAGATGGAAAATAGTGAAATTCTCACAAAGTTTCTACGGTCTATTTAAAAAAACATAGCTAGCTATATTGTGTCTATAAGAAAAACTGAGAATCTGAAGACTATATACATTGAAATAGTTGTATGAAATTCTGAATGCCTAGCGGAAGGAGATGGACGCTGATGAAGAATCACTCGGCATAACAAGTGAAAGATCTAGCAATTCAAGGTATTCAATACTCCTATCTCTTATCCATGAACCCTATCAATATCACTAAATTCCCATGGTAAGTCATTAAGTGTTTATTATTACCTATCCTAGATTGCCAACTATTGAAGCTCCCCCACTTTACCCTTTATTTGTTGGAACTAATCTTTAGCAGGTTCATCCTCCACTTTAAAATTTTCCAATTCAGTCTTTATTTTAGAACAAGCAATCTTCTTCCAACTTTCAGAAGATCTAGAATGTATTCATTTAGATGATCTTTAGAAACTTGATATCAACTACCAGATTACCATGATCTCTTTCAGGGTTAAACAGTTCAGTAAAAAACAGGTAGAAAGTTCAGATGATAGAAAAGATCAAGCTTTAGGATAGAAAAGACCAAGGTTAAGTGTTACAATTGTAACCAAATGGGTTATTTTGCCAGAGAATGCAAGGCACCCGAGTCTAACCCATACCATCAAACACATCAAACTTAAAACCTCCATAAGCTACAAGTCCCCATCATCTTCTGATGCACAAAAACAAACTACATTAGTAACAACTGATGAATATACAAATGATTGGAGCATTCTGATATCACCAATCAACATTGATAGTAGGAAGCTTAACCTCTGCATCTCATGTAACTTCTAAACCTTGTTGTACTCCTGAATGTACTGCCAAGGTGAATATGTATAGAAATCACAATCTGGATCTAATGAATGATGTTGAGTTAATTAATATTCTTAAAACTAGTTTTAAGTTCACCTGTCAAGATGAAGTTTGTCTGCCGAAGAGTTCATATGCCGGGCTATCTGCTGATGATCTGTCAATCAGAATATACACTACATATGCCAATTAGCAGTCGTATATGTTGAATCAATGCATTTGTACACAAGATACTGTAACTACCAAAGATCTTTTATGTTATTTTTTTGTCTCTATTACACAGTTTTTGTAAACCAATAGTAGTACACATTCATAATATGACATAATGCATAGATCAGTGAATGTAATATACATTTGATCCTAAACCTAGAATAGACTATCAAGATTGATTCTAGTGTTTAACTTTCATAGTATAATACCTCACACTTTTATAGTTTTGAGGTTAGCTATTTTGCCCACTTGTTTTGTTGTTACACTCTTGTAATTAGTGTAATATAATCAAGTGATACTTTGAAAGAACTTTCATTGTGTTACTTACATTCAAGTATTGAATTTGCATGTTTGATACTAGTAGTTAATAGAGATTCCGCATCTAGTAAATGCCGAGTTACAGAAGTTATTGTTTCATCCGATACAACACAACATTATGATGAGGGCTCAAGAATAATACCACGCCACACTCAGTGCAAATGTTAACCATGTTGCAATTTGAAACTTTCTTAAAGATCAAAAAAATTAAAGATGTAATTTTCACTAATAATGTTAGTTTTTTATTAAAAATAATAATTTTATACAACAATCTAAGATTACATCACTACATTGCATTTTGCATATAGTTTACTACCCATAAATCGTTGGAACCTCAGACAAGCATCCTCTAAATTAACTTTTTGTCACTCTAAGATTTGTTTTGAACCAACTTACATAATAACATACAAATTACAACTCTTAAATCTCGACCAATATGACCACCATTATACGACCACACAGTTTCATTGGACATTACTATTTTAACATTTCTTGTTGGCCAGAGTGCCGCAAGTAATGTATACATGCAAGAAACCAAATGAAATAAGATTATAATTGCAGAATAATTTGGCGAAAATAATGAGGAATGCATCATAAATCATTACAATTGCAAGTATTTAGATAAAATTCATATGAATAAATATATGAAATTGTAGTGACTCCATAGAAATTTAAAAAAATACCAAATTTAATTGGCATAAGTCATTTGTATGTACACATGTAAAAAAAATTAAATCGTAATTATATATTAGTTTTTCTTTAGAAGTTACAACACAAATACAACAATTACCGTATCAAACTTGCACACGGAGGAAATAATTTGGTCCTCCCATCGGCATCAATCAGTCTTGAAATTATTAAGACAAACCACTCACTATGGAAGAATTGTTTGACGATCATGACTCGGCAACTCCTCTGGTTTACATATTCTTCTAATTTCGAAATCATGATTCTATTTGTTCACGCTCAAACATTCTACAAAATGAAATAAAAATTATTACAATTCAGAAAAATTAATTTGGAAATTTACATTTCGAACCATGAAACCCTAATAGGGTACCCAAAAATCTAAGTCAAGGTCCATAATGCCCATATAATACACCCTACATGACCGGGTATCTCTATTGTAAAAAACTGCAAAACATTTTGAGACATGTTATAACCTTTTTGCCAACCATGGTTAGCTATTGGTGCTGGAATGTTTTAAGCAATGGCAAATGTATTACCGTTCTAACACATTCTATTTCTTCTACCTCTTTTGTTTCTTCGGTTAGACGATATCTCAATTAAGTTGTTCTAAATTCAAGTAGTTTTAATGGAATAATTAAACAATTTAACATGTGCTTGTTTACGTAATAGGTTTTTATAGAATTTACTGCCGCATCAAATAAATCACATGTTTTTTTAGGAATAACATATCACGTCAAATAATTATATAAAACAAAAAATAATGCGATAGCAAGAATAAGTCAAATATATGAGAAACAAACCATAGGGTCCGTAAGAACTTTAATGTGTCGTATACATAACATCTTAAAAGGCTGTAGTGAGCTACATGGCTCATTTTTCTTTTCTCACCGTATGTCACTTATGGGTCGCAAGTATCTTTATAAGTTGTGGGGAAACATTTTCAGACTAATTTTATTGTTGGCATAACACCTGATAGACGTACCAATATCGTTGCCCTTTTGAATTGAAGCAGGTGTTCGTTTATTAATAACGTGTCATAGTCATTCATCAATATTGATGATGTATGGTCAATATATAACCAACATTTATGGTTTACAATCAATAATAATTTCCCTTATAACAGATTTTATAATCCTATTTTAAACTTTATAAAATTATAAAAGATACATACACAACATTATGTAAAACTATAAGTTGGATTCTTCTATATTAATTAAACAAATGAATTTGAAAACTATTGTTGACGATGATAACACGAAATCAATCACAAATTGTTGATGTAGCATGTGTACTCTGATTGACTATGGTAAGAGATAAAGCGATGGTTATGTCTTGTATACGTCACCGGTGAAAACCTGATCAGTTGTTCTGGTGGTAATTGTTGTGTCACCGTTATTTTGATGGCAGCGGTGATACGCCAAGTTGGGCTCTTATACTAAACAAGAAGAATGTTTGAAAATCGTTTTATGCTAATTAAATTAAGACAAAAGAAGAATGTTTGGAAATTGTACGTGATAGTGATTGTATTTCATATTAGGGTACTACATTAGTATATATACAATTGTACAATTACAAAAATTATCTTCAACTATTTTTAATTAAAATAGGATTTAATTATATGCATATATATTTAAATAGTTTTTCATTATAATGCGTCATAGTCATTATTGATAATTTATGCTCTTTACGTATTATAGACTATGGTTCACAATCAATAATGCATACCACTTCATAAGAGATTTTCATAATTCTCTATCCAAATTTTTAAAATTACAAGAGATATAAACACCAGTGTATATGTGAAACTACAAATTGGTTTCTTGTGTATTGATTAAACAAATAAATTAGAAATTTTTCTTAAAGCCCTCCACAAACGACTTGTGACGAAATTGGCACAAAAATGAAAGGAGGGTCCCAAGCATAAAGAAACTGAACCGTCGCAAAAGGCGCAATAGGTCGGCCTCCATTGACAGTGCAGTTATTACCGACGGGTGCAAAGACATCCGGATCAACTTTCTCGACGGATTGGAAACCGTCACAAGAGACCGTAAGGGCTTGTTGGGGGCATTTGCATGTGTTTATAATACTCACGTTCCATTCTTGTTTACCTTGTATTTGTGCAGAAGTTCTTTCAGTCCCGATAGTTATGTCTTTTAGTTCACATTGGCAAAATCCTAAACATGGGAAGTGATTAACGACACTTTAAATTAAGTTATTGTTGTTGTACTTATATGGGAATACATACACCAGATTAATTAACAAACACAAATTAGATATGTTTTCCAGACAAAGATAACGAATGGCAACAAAATAAAGGAATGAATGACCGGTAATTTATAGACTTTTCGTGACAACTCTTTTACAAAAGCCGTTGCAAAAGGTAAAAATCAAATGTTCTAGTTTGTTCAATTATTGTAGCAACTAACACTGATTATCAATTTTCAAAATGGTAACTTCATATAATATCCATCAGGTTTATTAAATGTTTCATTAATATCTTTTAAAAAATATTTATACTGATCAATTGTCAGAGTGTTGCTCCAATCTTATAGAAATTTATAGGCGTAAAAGTTTTTAAAATTAAGTGAGATAAATGAAACATGAATACTAATTACTACTTAGTGATTATTTTGTTTAAATCAACTTGACATAAGAGGTATAATGAAGAAAATAATTCACAAAACTAAGTTTCATAATATTCTATTTAAGTAAAATTTAATCACTAAATATTAACTAGTATTCATATATGTACGTTTCATTTAGCTCACTTTTAAAAAAAATTAACATTTATAAAAACTTCAAAATATTAAAATATTTAATGAAAGTTTAATGACTTTAAAGGAAAAAAAAATTTAAATGAGTGTGATGAAACACTTCGGAACTAGTCTATTGTATTTAGTTTTTTTTCTATCCAAACAGAAAGGAAAATTTTCTAACACAAAGGACATGATAATAGTTTATATCATAAGACAGAAAACACAAACTATAAAAAGCAGGGAATCAACTCTAAAGCTTAATAAATAACTAAGATAAAGAAGAAACAAAATTACATATCCATTTTACGTGTTTGATTACAAAAACCGATGAAATCGAATTAATGGATGAGAAAGCAACGAAATATATTTACCTTTAGATAGAAGATTAAAAAGAACAAGTGCAGCAAGAAGAGTATGAAGTGCCATACGTTGAAGGTTAGACTTGATGATCGAGTTCATGTGAAGATGGTCTATTTCCAAATTTATAATACCCACATGCTACCATGGCCCCACTTTAGCATTAATATTATTGATGTAGACTTTTACCAGGTTTTCTAGCTTATCACTAAATTATATGAAAAGAGTACAAGTCCAATAGATAACACAACATTATTAAAAAGTAATGATTAAAAAGTTATTCATTAGTGGTTGCAACTTTTTCAAAGCCTATTTAGTTATGAACCTCTTTATCATAAACCACAAGCTATTAATTATATCTTATATTAATAACTGGAGTAAATTATGGAACTCATTTAATGTGGAGGTGCGTGATGGAGGTGAAAGCTAGAAGTTTATTGAGGATTAAGAATCGGGGAAAGTGGAATGAATTGTATTGGAAATCATGAAACTCATTTAATTTGGGGCAGTCTAAAGCGTTGTATTTATATTTTATTCTGGTGTACTTTGTATTTCGATTAGCTCCCTGCTAATCTGGTGGAATATAAAATTCTGTTGATCTTTTTCAAAAAAAAATAATTAGAGTAAATTACCATTTGCATCCCTGACGTTTTTCCATTTTAACCGTTTGCATCCCTATAGTTTTAAAATTGCCATCTGCGCCCTGACGTTTTATGTTATCTTCATTTGAGTGTCTATCGTTTTATTTTTATTTTAATTTGTGTCAAGGTAGCTAACACTGTTAGTTTTTTCTGTTAAAATTATAGTTAAAAAGACTAAACTACCCCTAAAATTAAATAAATAAAAAAACTTGTACACCTTCTCCCCTTCTTCCTCATCTTCCTTAATAAACCCTAATACCAGATCTTCATTGCTCCTACTCATCATCTCCCTCACATGCTCCTTCCTCCTCTTTTACACCTTCTCCCCTTCTTCCCCAATCTCACCACCACTATGACCCCCCTACACCACCATCGTGACCCCTCATCACCACCACCACCGCTGCCCCCCATCACCACCACCACCGCTGCCCCCCATCACCACCACCACCGTCTCCCCCATCACCACCACCACTGCAGCCCCCCACCTCCAGCACTACCATCGGACCCCCATCACCATCTTCTTCAAATCACCACCGTCACCACAACCACCTCCATCACCACTGTCACAACCACCCCGTCACCACCATAACAGCCCCATCATCACCATCACAAACACCTGACGCCACCATAACACCCCCATCACCACCGCCGCAACCACCTGGTCGCAGCCACAACAACCCCTATCACCACAACCACTCGGTCACCATCACAACAACCCCATCAAATTAAGCTTGTTCCAAGAGCAATATCATCAAATTACACATAGAAAGCCACGAACCTCAAAGAAATTGGTTCAGATTCCTTCTGATTTTCTCATGTTTGAACGATCAGTAGACTATTAAACATCGCCTAAGGAGGTTAGCGAGTGCAATGCACTTGTCATTCTTGTTTTCAGTACAGGATTGGGTTGCCTTTCAACCATCTCACTGCATAATCTCTATACAAAACATCACCATATTAGACCTAAATTATGTATTTGTGTTCTTATTTACTTAGGTTTTACAGTGGTAGTTACGGTTTGTAGTGAGTCTGGTTGGTGGTGGGTGACGGCTGCGATGGTAGTGAGGGGCGGCTGTGGTAGAGTGGGTTTGAGGTGATGTTTGTTGGTCGATGGTGGAGTGGGTTCATGGTGTTGATGGTTGGTGTCGTCGATGAGTGGTGGGTGGTGGCATTGATTGGTGGTGGGTGATGGCATCGATGGGTGGTGAGTAGTGGTGTCGATAGGTGGTGGTGGATGTAGTGAGAAGAAGAAGAGGAAGATATGGGTGGTGGTGTCATTTGCAGGTTGATGGTGGATTTGTGGAAGAAGATGTAGGTGGTCCCATAATTTTTTTATTTTTATTTTTAATTTTTAGGGGTATTTTAGTCTTTTTACAAAAGAATTAACGGGAAACTGATGGTGTTAGGGTTTTGGATACAAATGTATATAAAAATAAAATGTTAGGGGGTCATTGGCAATTTTGAAACCATAGGGATGCAAATGGTTAAAATAAAAAAAAACGTCAGGGATGCAAATGGTAATTTACTCTAATAATTATATATACTGAAAGTTAATATAAAATGAATCACAACTATTAGAAACCACTTTTATTAACTATTGTTTAGATAACTAAGGGGCTGTTTGGTTGAATCTGAACCATTAAGTCTGAAAGATTAAGTCGTCGAATGATTAAGAGGTCTGAATGGTTAAGTGTTGAATCAATAAGTGGTTGTTTAGTTGAATCTCTAAATACATGTGCAGAATGACTATTTTACCCCTCTAAACTATTTTGTGTTTAATAAAATGTATCTGTTTGGCTATATATCTGAATGGCTTCGCTAAATGATAAATAACTATAAAAAATACAAAACATCATAAACAAATATTCCAAATACAACATAATAAAATCCAAGTACAACATATTAAAATCCAAATAAAAATTAATCTAAATACAACATACTAAAATCCAAATGTTAACCACTTGAAACTAATTGGGTAGCTATCGCATCACGCAAATTATTCATATAATCAATGCCTTGTGAAACCCATTCTATATAGTGAACGAACTGACCACCACTATTACCTTCTTATGGGTTGAAGCCGACGGTGGTGGAACGCGGACACCGGATGGTGGTGGATCACGGACGGCGGCCAGCGGTGGTAGGCGATGGGAGATGGGAGGGTTCGATGGTTGTGCATTCTTTTGTTTGAGGGATAGATGGGTAATAATTTTCATTCGGCACTCCCCCATCACTTAACCATTCAGTGCTGAAATGGTACCATTAAGAGGGCCTTTTTTAAAACAAATACATACACTTCTTAATGGTTCAGAGGTAGCCTATAAATGGTCCCTTTAAGAGGCTACTAAACAGCCCCTCAGGGTGGATGCATGCTAGTAAAGAGGATGGGTTCTTACGAGTAGCCCCATGGGGTAAAAATTAGTTCATGAACCCATGTTATACCATTTCACTCCTGTACCTTGTACCTTGTACCTTTTGCATATAAAACCCCTTTCTTTTTATGGGTTTAAAAGACGGGTAAGGTTATAATTAAAATGAAATTTTAAGTTAAAAAGGCTAATAAAAATTGTAGGATTGACACGTGTCATTCTATTGTTTTAAACATAAGGGTATTTTGGTCATTGTATCCAATATTTAGCTCATTATGTCTTATGTCTTCATTGTATCATATATTTTACATCATTTGTTATATGTATTTATTATTGTGTTTTACGTATTAATAAATTTATGTTATTTACATATTTTTTATAGATTATATAAACTTGTTATCGATCAATGTGTTTTATAATTAGAACTAAATAATGATATACTTTCACAAATGTGTTTTTCAAAACTAATAGTGTTAAACATAACGCGATATGTTATTTTTATCATTGTTTTACATAGAATATATAAACTTCTTGTTATCTATCATTGTGTTTAACAATTAAAAATACATAATGAAATTATTTCATATATGTATTTTAAAACTTATAGTGTTCAAAATTATACAATAACAATCAAAAAACACAATAAGAATTAAGTTATATTGTCATTGTTTTTATGTGTTAGATTAATTAGTTGGTAATTTATTATTGTATTTTACATATTAGAGATAAACAACAATGTTATTCCACCATTGCATTTTTTTAAAATTCACCATTTTAGAAAAACACAATACTATTCAGAAAAATACAATAACTAACAAAAACGCAATGAACTATACTAAATATACAATGATAAAATATGAGCTTAAAGACGTAAAAAAAATATTATTATCCTTTTATATAGCAATACTGTACTCGTTTTAATGATTAAAAAATATTTATTTTATGGTGTAATTTTATGAAAAAGAATACCATACATAAAAGTTATGAATATTAAAAAAATAGAATTTACAAAAAATCAACAAAAGTGGTTATTTCTAAAATAACATTCTAACAAATTTTTCCCTAAAATTTGTTCTTCTCTGTTGATTAAAGATTTGAAAGAGCTTTAAATAAAAAGTGTATTTTTGCTACAAAGTGTATTTTTGCTACAAAGTGTGAGAAAACACAATGAGTCAAAAAAAGTCATAAAAAATTATATCTCACAATCTAAATCAAATTTTAAAAAAGTAATTCTGAGCTTTTGTTCCCCTAGCTGTCCTCATTACGGAAAAAATAAACGAAAAATAAAAAAAATAAAAAAATTAATGTTTTCATTGTATTGTTTATGAAAGACACAATGACGTCATAGTGAAATTATAAGACACAATGACGTCATTGTGTTATAAAAAGACAATAAAATTTTTTTAATTTAATTTTTTTATTTTTTTTGAAAGATGACTACGAGAGGAATAGACTCCGAATTACTTTTTTAAAATTCGATTTAGATTGTGTGATATAATTTTTTTGTGATTTTTTTAGTCTTATTGTGTCTTCTCACACTTTATAGCAAAAATACAGTTTATAAAATAACCTCACCCTAAAGATATTGATAATTAAGATTACTTGTTATACCTTTTAGTTTCAGTAGTATTTTTATTTAAACATTTCTCTTGAAAGACAAATACATCCTTCATTTAAAATGCTCTATAATAATTTTAAGTAAAAATAAGATGACATCTTATAATTGAATTGTGTTGATGGTACTTGTGGGTAAATGAAGAGGCGCTCCTCCACCCTAGTATATTATTATATTTACCGTTCTACTTATAAAAACTAGAAGCATCATATGTGTGTGTGTATTAGATTGAATAATACAACTCCTAATGATTATATACACATAAACAATACTTATATTGAATTAGTAAATTATATATAACCATAAAATAATACACACACATATATACATAATTGACTTCATTAAGTTTTTAAATCGATTCGACTGGGCTGACTAGTCGACAAGTAAGGTTATCGTTTCATCGTCCAATTCAATTCAGAAAAAATAGAATTTAATAGAGTTTGCAAAGGGTGAAGTGAGGGCAAAATCTTTCTTCTGTTTTAGAAGATAGAGAACATGCTCTTATTAAGATTTCAGCTTATGCAATTGAGTTATGATAAATTACAATCATTTGAAAATGAGGGACCTTCTTGGCCGTCCGTTCTCTCTCCACCTCTTATTGCTGTTTAATATTATCCTTTGTATACAAAACTAATGTAAAAAGTTTGGTGTTGGGTATGTGTTGAATGGCTAAACGACACATATAATGAAACGTAATTTTATTGCTTTTTTTCTTTAAAGTTGTGAGTTCAATTAATATTGTTTAATTATCTATCCTTGATGCGATGGTTGCATTATCATACTAGCTTTAAAAGTGTACTATAAGCGTTGGATAAATAAAATATTAATATAATAAAATTTATAAAAATAAAATGATATTCCAAGATATGATATGAATGAAATTACGTATGAGTAATTACTAAAACAGTGATATCAACCTTTTTTAACTTTGTTTTTAATATTTTTTCAAAAAAATAACATTTTGTTTTAAAACAAACTTATAAAAATATCATTTTTTAAAATATTTTATTATCATAACTTCTAAATTAAATTATTTTTGGTTTTTAAATAATTTACTTTTTAAAAACACTAATTTTATAATATATCATATTTTTAAAAAAGTTTGATATTTAAAAAAATATATTATTTGTAAACATTTGTTTATTTAGAAATAACATTAATAAAAAATCTTTTTCTTAATTTATAAAAAATATTTTAATCTAAAAAATATTAAATAATATTATTAGTAATTAAGGTAATTATTTAATAAGAGAGAGAGGCGGGAAAATTTTGATGAGAATAATTGTGGTGATGACACATATCATACCAAGTTATTTTTTTATTATAGCATGTAGATGTAGATGTAGATTACTTCTCTATCTACCTTTAATTTGTTTCTTCATAAACGAAAAATATTTGTTCCTAGCTAGTAAAACGAACACAAATATCATAATCAAGAAACGGTTATTTGGAATCACGAATCACTTGTCAATAACAGATGTGGGTTAAGTTGTGTATAATAACTTGTCTTTGTATTGACATCGATAGGTTAAAGACTATTTAATTAAGTAACTCGAATAATAGGATTTTAATTTATTTTTCTTTTCGTGTTTTATAGATTGCTTATATTTCTGCTCCAAATAAACATTCATAATTTGAGCTTGTTAGATTATAAAATTTTGAATTAAGGTTTCGACCTAATGTAAATTTTAATTTAAGTATTCAATCTGCATGACATAATCACTATTTAATTTCTATTTTGTATTATTTTTTTGTCTCCGCTTGAGTAGAAAATAGTACTATTAAGCTACCCACCTTTAATACTATTTTTAGATTATGATGTTCTGTGGTAGTTTTTTAATAGTTATTAAAATATTATCTTCTAATAGTTCATACTCTTTTGATATTATATAATTATCATTAAAAAACTATCAAATAACCTCTATATGTAATGCTTTTAATTAATTTTTTAATTAAAATGCCACCAAAATTAATTTCACTAATTAATTACGAAAAGAAAAAAAAAATCCAAATAGATGGCAGTTCTCCTATTGACAACTTTAATCGTTGAAAATCCTTACTCTCGGAATTCTCGAGATCAAGAGCACATGCAATGATGGTTCGGTTAGTATAGTTTTCCACAAAATATTTTTAGATGCATGAATGTCCTATTCGAAAATGGAATCAATGACATATTATAAATGTTTTCAGAACCGGATCGGATGTCGAACCGGACGTCTTATTAGTTTGGTGGTCGGACCGGTCGGACCGGTTGGACCGGATTTAACTATATTTTAATTATATTTATATATGTAATTAAATATAAGTAATTTATATATGATTTATATATGTATTTTATAGTTATATATAAAATTTAAGTATATTTGGGTGTGTGTAAATGTATATTTAAGATTATGGTGAACATTTTGTCCCACATTGGTGTGGGGACAAAGTGATGTTTGGTTTATAAGTAATTTTTTTTATCACTCTAGTGTATCTTTATGACATATTTTGCCGCAAGTACTACCCGCGCGCAGGAGGGGGTGCAAAAATGGGGAAAAAGGTTGGATTTCCAGCGAACTCGTGTGTGTCCGCATGTGTCGCGGACACGAATGCAGCTTCAAAAACCCAGACCCGTGCGAGCCCATTTTTTGAATTCGGTTTTACTTTTTGATCTAGCACACTAACTTATAGTTAAACACCCTGTTTTTACTCAAAAAAGTTTTACTTTTTGATCTAGCACACTAACTTATAGCTAAACACCCCGTTTTTACTCAAAAAAGTAAAAAAAAATATATTTTTTCAAATCCGGTCCGAACCGGTCCGGTTCCCCGGTCCGACCACCGACTCGGGTACAACCGGCCGGTTCGACCCCCACAAAACGACTCATACACGACCGGACCGGCCACTAAGCCGATCCCCGGTTCGACCGTCGGTCCGTGAAAACACTGCATATTCTACTAGCTGTGAAATTTATAAACCGATTATTTGCACAAATTTCTTAAAACGTGTCACTTTAGCGAAAAAATAATTAAATATTGTTAATGTAGCACAAGGAGTCATCTCGAGGACCTATTACTTTTTAGATAACAATACACAAAATACAGCTTATAACATTGATAATGACATGGTTTTATAGATATATTATGTAAAACTAGATTTAATAAACTCGTGTATTAAAATGATATACTAAAACATGATTTTATTGAAATTATGTATGAGTAATAACTATAAGTAATAAAATAATAATATGAACTTTTTAATTTTTTTATTTTTTTCAAAGATAAATTAAACATTTTGTTTCAAAATAACGTTTTAAAAAAAATTATTTTTAAAAATGTCCTTATTATAACTCCCTATTTTAATTATTTTTATTTTATAAAAAAATTACTTTAGAAAAATAATTCTAAAATATTACATAAAAATAGTTTATTGTTTAGAATTTTTTTAAAAAACTACTTCTATAGAAATAACATTAATAAAAAAATCTTTTTTATAATTTATTAAAAACTTATTACAATGTAAAAATAAATGAATAATATTATTACTAACTAATGCAGTTATTTATATATGAGAGAGAAACGAGAAAAGTTTATTTAGAATGAATGTGATGCTGACATGTGTCCCCCTCATTTACCATCTTATTAAAGTAGAAAGATTGTTAAAAACGTGTTTATATAACTTTTAAGTTAAACAACGATACCAACATTATATCATCATTATTTATTTGAAATGATATACATCTATAACATATAATAAAAGTAGATTTTCTTGAGACACGTGTCATAATTCTAACATATCAAATGACACATGTCATCATTATAACATATTAAAAAAATATTTTTCACCTCTTCTCATAAAACGAAAATTATAAAAACAATCAATTTGACTTTTTTTTAACAAAATGTGTTAAAATAAACATGGTAATAATTTATTTGTTTTTATTGTCTCTCTCATATTAAATGGTAATTATTTTAAATAAGTAAACTAAACTATTAAACATCTAAATTGTAAATATTCTTATTTTGATAATTTATTAATCCATACCAACTTATATGATTTTAGACATTTATCTTTAAATATAGAGTAATAATTTCTAATGTCATTATTTGTTATAACTTTTAAATATTTATTATATATTTATTTCACCGATAGCTAATAATATCTAGAAAATAAAATACCATACAACTAATGCTTTTAATATGTTTTATTTATTTCACCTATTTAATTTATGGGCTCTAACCTAGTAGTAATATAAAAATTAGAATCCCGATGATGAAGATTATTATTTAAAGAAACAATAATTTTTGAAATAATATTTCTCATATTTAAATAAATATTATCTCCGGTAAATCACGTATTTACGTAATATTACATAGTGTATATAATTATATAGAAACATAAAGTATATACACAGAAGGGTGCCCTCGTGAGGCGACAGGGTATATAATTTGATTAAACTAATAAAATATCACACCCCGACTAAGGATCCAGGCATGAAGATAAATATCAATCAAACGCATCGGAATAATACTACATGTTTATTTCACTATTACATATCGTTTGGTCCCGAATACAAATACGTGCTAGGAAAAAAAAGAGAAAAGAATAAAGTACAACGCAATCAAATTTAGTTGATATTAAAGCTAAATTAAAGTCTTCTTCCCTCGACTAGGGTTGGTTTTTTTAGTGCATAGTGCATACACGCTTTACTCTTGAATATTGCCTGAAACAATACAAACTTAAAATACGTCACCAATATGTTGATAAGTGCATCAAGACCAAAATAAATAGTAATGTGTAAATTAAGCAAGATCACAATCAAGCATCTGCCCACAACCCAGGGACATCAAAATAGTAATTTCCCTACTTATGTCTGTCAACATAAGTTATCAAATAGCATAAATATATAACACAAGATAAAACATATATCATTTAGTGGATGACGGTCCCAAATAGGTATATTGTGTGTAGAGGTTTTCTCATATAGTTCTACCCATATATCTCATGATTCCTTTTAAGCTAATGATTAAGTTAAAAGCTGGGAATTAATTGTGACAGCTAACAAGTTTTAATTAATAATGCACAAATAATTAACAAAACTTTTAAGAGTATGTATTCTTATTTTCCCAAAACAAGTTTAACTAAATAAGTTTTAAAAAAAGGGTCACATGAACTCACTTTGTGAGAGTCTTGAAATTGAAATGAATCTTGATTATTTGAAAACATTATGTTACTAATAACTTAAATAATATATCAGTTCCATAAGTGGTCGTGTTTTATAGTGACATTGTTCCAAAATGCTCTAAAACCTATTAGGTGTTTTATAATATAACTTAGTATACAACTTAAAAAAACTTAACACAATTATTATATACTTTATTTATCCAATTTAAAATTATAAATATTTTAAACACTATATACATAAATATTCATCAAGGTTTATTCTTTTAATTATTAGAAAAATACATTCTCTTAAGTTGCACTTTATGCTACCGGAAGAATACGATTTCTTAATAAATAAATATATATATTATTATTATTCTTTATTAACCCTATTTTTATGTTTTATTAGGGGATAATTTATAAATTAATTAAATTAACCTATTTGGCACCAAATGTCACACCATTAAATTCACTTTCTGAGTTCTATTGCGAGGCATGTGACAAACCAGAATCAAAGTCATCTGTTATATTAAACGGCCACTATATAAATTTAAAATGCTAAGTTTGCTCATTCAACATAAGAAAAGCAGTTTTCAAAGTTCAAGTTGCGAAAGCTTAAATTATGTCAAAACCCAAAAGTAAGAAATGCACAAAAAAGTCGCCCAAACAATGTATATAATGTGAGCCAAAACATGTTTGAATGTATGATATAAACAATATGACTCCAATACAATCCTATTCCTTAGTTGTGTTAGCAACCTGATAAAACATGCTTAGGGGCTGTTTGAAAAGGGGCTGACCAGGCTGACCACTGACTGGCTGACTCGGTCAGCCGGTCAGCCCGTTTGATACGCGGTTCGTTTCAGCTGACCGGGTCCAAGATCGCTGACCCAAACCTGAAAATCAAAAATGCTGACCCGGCTGACCACGGCGACCACCCTTGCGCGACCGAATCTCCCCTACCGGTCCTCCCCTCCACCCGACCCTCTTCACCCGACCCTCTTCACCCGACCCTCTTCACCCGCCGCCCTTCCTCCGATCGATCACCCACCTGCGCAACCCATCTCCTCGGCCGATCATCCACCTGCGGTGTGCCCGTCGGTGTGCCCGTCGATGTGCCCGTCGATGTGCCCGACCCTGCGATCACCCACCCGACCCTCTTCACCCACCTGCGCAACCCCCTCGATGTGCCCGTCGGTGGTGAAGGTGGTGGCGGCCGATCATTTTGTGTGAGTGTGTGTGAGTGTGTGTGTGTTTGTGTGTGCGTGTGTGGGGAAGAAGAGAGGAAGAAGACTGTGGTTGTGTGTTTGTGATTGTGTGGTTGTGGTTATTATTATTATAGTTATTATTATTATTATTATTATTATTATTATTATTATTATTATTATTATTATTATATTATTATAGTATTATATTATTATTATTATTATATTATTATTATTATTATATTATTATTATTATTATTATTATTATTATTATTATTATTATTATTATTATTATTATTATTATTATTATTATTATTATTATTATTTATCATTTCACACTCAATTAGCAGAGAAATTTAACAGAAAAATTTAACAGAAGTGTATATAACGGTTATTTTTTCATTCAGCAGAGTCAGTCAGATACATAATCAAACAACCAAGTTTCAGTCAGATGCAGACTCAGTCAGAACTTCTTACTGGGTCAGCTTCTGACTCAGTCAGAACTTCTTACTGGGTCAGCTTCTGACTCAGTCAGATCTTACTCAGTCAGCGCAATCAAACAGCCCCTTAGAGTGTTAACATAATGGTTGGTAAGTTCAGAGGTTTCATAAACAAATAAAAGTTTGGAATGTTCATAAGATAATTTAAAAAAAGTTATATCGATAGGTATCTAGCATAAGTTCATGTTACTAAGTGTTTCGAAACCGAAGCTGGCTATTTAATGTTATTTGTCTTCCACCACGTCTATCATAAATAATGGTAAATATGTTAGGACAATATTACACCCATTCACCTCCATTCGTGTTAGCGTGACTACAGCGGTTGAGTTTTGCAAACCCATTAGTACTACTCAAGACTACCTTGTTAGATCCTTACTAATGAGTCGATACGTAAAGACTTTTCATGATATGTTTGCACTAAAGTGAACAAGTGACATAACAATGTTACAAGATCAAAATGTTTGTTTGCATGCTTTCTCCCCTTAAAGGAAGAAAGTGAAAAGGGAGTCGTGAAAACTGAATTTAGATTGTGTAAAGTAATTGAATGTGCAAAACCGATGAATCTTTAAGTGCTACCCATTGACATAAGTATATTTATGTTGTTCCATAAAACCAGTTGTATCCAAACAAATCCAGTTGTTTAAGCGTTTAAGAAAAGTTAACATGTGTCGACTAGTTTGATAAAAATTGACTTGTGTTGACCAAATTTGACTAATTTGACCCGACAACCCGTTGGTGACCCATTCTGTGAATTAATGTTCATTTGTGTTCATAATATTAATATCATGCATATAGAGTTCATCACAGTTACGTAAGGTTCCAAGTTAGGTTTCTATTTCAAAGAAAGTTCCCTTTTCACGAAAGTAGGGTTTTCAATTACACACATGTAATAAACAATTTAAACCTTCTAGCATAGCAACACATGTACCAAATTTCACATATAACATGCAAAGTTTTCTAACATGACAAGCTTTGTTCATCTAATGCTTATTCATGCATAAAGTTTCCATTATAAGTAATGTATGATCATGAATCATACTTTTAACAAACCAAGTTTCCTAACATGCTCCTATTATAAATCTGATACAAAATCAATCATCACAACGCATTCCATGTGTAAAAATCATCTTGCTGATTGCTAAACCAACAAAGGTACTATTTCTAATAAACTATAAACTAGAAAACTTGATCTCTATTATTTAATCATTCATAATCCATTCGTATGTTCTAACTAAACATAAACAATCATTAAAATCTATCTATCTATCTGTCATACACATCTAAAACTCAATCAACATAACATCATCATCAATAAAGTTGCTATTTTTAGTAACCTATGAAACCAAGTTAAATTCTCGAATCTAAATCATCAAAACCTTTCAACATGATTCAACTAACATACTAGCATCGACATAACACCATAATTGTGTCAAGAATCCACTTTTTATAGAAAATCACCAAATTAACGATACTATTATTAGTAACCTCGATTTTCATGCAAGCTAGAATTTTTCCAATATCAACAAACCCATATAGTCATATAGTTTGCCATAACAATGTATAATCAACTTTAAATTTGACAGGTTGCTTGATTAGACTCGTGTTTGGATGAAGTAGGGTTTCATATGAATATACTAAACAAACATATGAAAGTCACCATTACTTGTAACTATGAATCCTCGAGTACTAAAGATTTCTTGATGCTAGAAACGTCTAAAATCACAAACAATTGCAAGAACAAAGATCAAATGAGAATGGTTTGTGTGGTGTGGTGTTCAATCGAATGAGGGGTATGGGGAAGGGTTACGGTCACGAATGGGGTCGGGGGATTAGGGTTTGGGTTTTTTTTGTAATTGTAATAAAATAGTTATTGAAAACGGGTTTGGATGATCGATGGGTGGGTTTTACTAAAGTGAATTGTTAGATGCTCCATACTTAATCTATTTAACTCAAATAATTATAACAAAGCCTTAACTATTATTTTATAAACCAATGATCCTAATTAGCTCAAGTGATTAAGGTTAGGTATCTCAAGATTTCATTAAAATATGTAGAGGTCTTGGGTTCAAGTCCCACATGTCATAAAAATAAAAAGGGGTTTAGATGGGCTAGAGAGTTTTCTCATTAAGATATGTTCATAAGGAGAGCGATCTCAATTTATGGACTAATGTACAAACTTTCATTTGGAGATGTGCTAGCTTATTGTCCCATGATTCCATAATTGAGTAACCATATTTAGTGCTTTTTATGGTCTACTCTAATACTATTTATAGAAATAAATATTTTTCTTTCTTATAATTGTTAGTTTTAATTTATTTGTGTTGCTATACTTATATTTAAGATCTAAAAATTTGTACTTACACAGAATTACATGTTCATTTAAGGCTATGATTTCTAATAATTATTAGAAAGATAATTATATATTATATTATATTTTATTATGGTTCTATAAAATCTAAAAGGTTCGGAGAAGATATTATATATTTAATTTAACGGATTTTCCAATTATTATCATTGTATGCTTTTCCTATGATTTTTCAATGTAAATTTTATAATAAATACAAAATGATGACCTGCACCTATTTTAATATTTTTTTAGATTTAGAACAGTATTACTAAGGTGTTGGTAATTATGTGACTTTTGGAGACAATTAGCTATTTTATTTATTTTTTTTAATTCAAACCTGTTTAAAATCATTTAACCATTCAAGGAGAGCATTTTACTTGATTCTTCTTGCCAAAGTCTTTGTTTTAATTGTTTATATTAAAATTTTAGGTTCGTCCCATTTGGTTAATAAAGTCTTGAGTTGGCACTGAAGTTCATGACTTTTAGAAGCTTAAAACAGGTCAAAAAGAGCAGTAAATTTTGTGGATTTTGAAAGGTTAGTGACTTACTACAATAGATTATTGAAATCATAAGTTAGCATGAGAATTTAGAGGTTTAAATTTGTATTTTTGTGCTACCTTGTCGGCAGTGGCGGAACCAGAAAAATTTTCTAATGGGGTCACTAATATATTCGGTGCTCGATGTGACACTCGACTATAGGCTTTTTGGTATGGTACGGGTCGGGTCGGTCACATGTTATATGAATGTGGTTTTAGTACGTAGGATGATTGTGAATGTGACTTTACTGATTATATTAGTGATAATCTATATCTAGATTATATTAGTGATAATCTAGATAATTTATAAATTCAAATATTTATATTCCAAAATAGTTAGTTTAGTAGATGTCGACATGCTATAAATTACAAAACATTAAAACTATAAAATGTTTTATAGAAACCGCAAACATAATTTATATAAGTTCATTTTTACTCAGTTCAGCCTTAAAATAATAAATTTATATTATTATCTTAATTAGTTTAATCATGCATTGGTTAAATACTAACTTTGAAATACAAAAGAAATCAGATATTTGATAAATATTATATCAAAAATTTATCAAAAGCGTTTAGGATGTAAAAGGCTATAAAAAATGCCTAAGATAAATTAGACTTTGCAAAAAGAATGATGAGCCAAGGGCTAAAAGAGATTTAGAACAGAGAAGATAGATGGAAAAATAAATAAGGGGCCTTAGATTCGAACTAAGGGTGCTTATTAATGTTTAGTAGTTGTTGTTAAGAATTACCACTAACCAATTGAACAAATGGTTGATTTTTTATGGGGTCAAGTATATATATCTACGAGATCATTCACTATTTCATTGCAAGAACACTATATGAAAACAAAAACTCATTGGGGTCACGTGACCCCATTCTTGAATACATGTCTCCGCCCCTGCTTGTCGGATATGATTCTTGGGGTTGTTACGGGGCGGTTGTAGGTTTAGAATGGGAGCAAGAAGGCTGAATTTTTCTGTGGAAATAAATTAAAATTGATTAGGAATCAAATTATCATATAAATGTATTAAGACTTATGAGATGAAGTTATATGTCTAGAGATCAAACCTGTGGTTACTTGAGCTCTCTTTAGTCAATTTTCAACATCAAATCATGAGGAACCGAGGTGTCTTGGTCCGGTTTAAGAGATAGAACAATTAAGGGTTTATGAGGAACCATGAAATCAAGGATTAACATAAGGATATATTTTGCAAGAATTGTAGGTGAATCATTGCTAACATTGGCTAGGCTTGATAATTGCTTGTTTGTAGTTTCTTGGGGCTTCAATGGATCAACCAGAGGAGAAGAAAGTGCAGGGAATTTTTTGATGATTTGATTACGATTTGGGAGCTGTAGGATGGTGAGATTAAGATTGGATTTTATGGAGATTTTGTGGTTTTCTACAAGTAACTCCATTGGATGCTCAACATTTTTGGATTCTTCATATCTTGATTTTTGGATTCATGAAGATCATAGTTGGATTTGGAAGGAAGAAAATGTCAAGAGATTTGATATCCTCAAGATTTGACCTAATTTAATTCACTTTTATAAAATATTATATAAAAATGTAGGACGGACAAGATAACATGAGAAAGAAGAAAATTATCATCAAATTAATCACCACCAACCCTGCATCCACACTAAGTTGTCATACTTACTCCATTTGACGCACATATTTTTTCATACAGTATGGGAGACCAATGTTGCCAGTTGTGAAGGAATGCCCCCATTACTGGAGTTTCCCTCCCACGTCCTCGCCTAGCCATACGAGGAGCCTCCTGAGAGCGATGTGAGGGCACAGCACAATGTTCACCTAGGGTACACGGGGTGGTTTGAGGATCCATCCCTAGATGCCATCGTAGAACTTTGCGATGGAGAAGCACCCATACTTTCAGGGTCATTGCTTAGGGACGATAATGAAGACGTACTCCAATGACGTAAAAGTAGAAACCGAGGGAGCTCTAATTAACCGTTTCACCTACAAATCCTTCAATCCTTGTAAACCAAATGATTACTAAGAAAGCTACAAGAACAGTAAGAAGAATGGAAGAAACAGAAGCAATATTAGAAATCAACGACTCGATCTACTAAAAGAAACAAAGTCAGATTTGCCACTCACTCGCTTAAGGATGGAGCTTTGTCATGGTGGAACACAGTTCTCCAAACCCTAGGAATGAATGGTGTTAGTCGAATGACTTGGAGAGAATTCAAAAGGTTGATGACTGAATGATACTAGCTTTATGATGAGATTGAGAAGATAGAAGAGGAGCTTATACAATTAGAAAATAAAGGTACTAATTGGTTGGGATACACAAATAGATTTAATGAGTTAGCAAGTGTTTTGCCATATCTGGAGTGACCCTTAAGTCCAAACGCATTGGAAGATATGTGTGGAGTTTAACACCACATATCTGGTTTATGGTCAAGTCAAACAAACCAGACACCTTTTAGTCAATAGTAGAGCTCGCGGGAGCAGTAAAAAATGAGGTGATTCATTGTGAGGGACATAAAAGTGGTGAAACTAGTGTTGGAACAAAAAGAAAATGGGATGACAAGAATTGGAAGTGTAGGTTTGGAAATAAGTTTGGAGGTAAATTTAGAAATCAGTTTGGGAAGGTCTTCCAACTTGGGGAAGAAGTGATGGTAATGGTGGAGGTACCAAGAACAAAACTGGTGGTTACGATAACAAGAACAATGAGAAGAAACCATATAGAGGAAATCAATCCCTCTGTAACAAGTACTACTACGAGCAATATGATAGTGATTTTAAGATAAATGTGTATTACAAGTGTAATTAGTCTAGTCACTATACATCAGATTGTAAGGCAAAAAAGTTGGCTCTGCCCAGGTTTCACGAGTATGGGAGTCTTGAACACATTAGACCAGAATGCCCTAAACTGAAAGAGAATAAGACTATAGTTGGCAGGCCTTCTGGTAGGGCCTTTATGATGAATGCTGACATCGCCAGAAAGGAGCCTGATATTGTAACTAGTACATAACTAAAAAACAGTCTTTTGTGTTATTTGATACCGGTGCAAGTAAGATTTTTGTCTTAACATCCTTTACACCTAGGATAGAACTTAGTTCCTCTAAGCTACCAAATATCTACATTATAGAATTAGTCGACAGTAAAACTATTCAAGCTGACGAAATAATTAGCGACTACATCCTGAACTAGATGATCATCTATTTCCCATAGACTTGATGCGTGTTTAATTAGGAAGCTTTGATGCCGCAATGGGTATAATTTGGTTAGCTCGAAACTGAGCCGAGATTTTATGTGACAAGAAGTTGGTGAAAATTCATTGATTGAGGGGATGGTGTTGATAATTCAGGTGAAAGACCTAAGGAGTCCTTAAACATTAACTCCAACTTGAAAGCTAACAAATGCATGAGGAAAGGCTGTACTACATGACATATGTCATGAGTACAAAGGAAGAAGGCAGATCGAAGATTTACCTATTTTGGCGGATTTTTCCGATGTGTTTCCAGACGTATTGCTTAGTTTATATCAACCAAGACACGTTGAGTTTCGAATTGCATTAGTTCCAGGAGTAGCACTCATTGCAAAGTGATCATACTAGTTTTTGTCGTCGCTGTTGTTGTCATCGCCATTTAAAAATCTTTTTAAACTCCATGATATTTTCCTTTCGTGTTTGATTCATTATCATAGTCTTCACCGCACATATCATCGATATCTAGACCAAGAGACTTTGATTCCTCAAGTGTAACATCAAAAAGTCCTTTACCGGTGATATCATCAAATATCAAAAAACCTAGAAAAGATTCTCCAATGGTATTAGAATTAGAGTTAAAATTTACATTCCTCACATTTAAATCTACGTTAGCATCAACATCATATTTATCCACATTATCATTACATCATCTTCATATTCGTTAGCATCAACAATAATCACATTACATTGATCAACATTAGAACTTTGAGATTGTTTTTGGAAAAACTTATGTATATCCCTGTTTGAGACTTTCTTTTTTCTTCTTCTATTTTCTTTCTTTTTTAGCAGGAATAATTTCTAAAAAAAAAAAGTTTCAAACATCCAATTGCAAACATGTACCTATGTAAAAATCATCTAATCATCTTTATTATTGCATACAAATTTTAAGCTTCATACTTTCAATTATTCAAAAATCAAAATTATTAAATACAAGAACTAAATATGGAACTTCTATCAAATAAATCAAACATTCAATTTCCAACATATAAAGCATCAAAAATCAAAATCATATGATCAATTACATACCTTGATTTTATGAGTTAAAAACTTATAATCATCCTAAAACCTGAATCGTGTCTTGTGAGTTGTGATGTGAGATTGTGAGGTCGACACATTCAGAACTAAACTCGTCCTTGCTTCTTTTTGATAGAACTTCTACCCCGCTACCTTAGTTGGCTTTTTTTATTTGGGTATGAAGTTACGTTTGGATTGCATAAAGATACTAAATTGAGTTTAGATTGAGTAAATGGTAGTAAGCTAAACTAATTTAAATATTAATATGCTCTACGGTAAGGTTTAATAGCTAAAATAATTAAATATACTGTTACGGGTTTGCTAATAGGTTCGTTAATAGCTTATAGATTTTTTATGAAAATTATGCATACGTATATAATATTAAGAAATTAATATTTTTGGGCCTTGAAGAAGATCGGGCCATGGGCAAGTCACCCACCCCGCTCCCCTTCAAGGTTGCCCCTACGTACAACTCTTGATCTAATCAAGAGCGCCAATTAGGAGTCTAGTTGTGAGAATAATGAAATAAAGAACAAGCCATAATAAAGTCTTGAACATTTACCTTAAACCTTGTTGATCAAGTGAATGACAGCGCTAGAGATGATACTAGAGATAATACAAAATGACAACAAAGGTTGCTATTCTGCACGTGAAAGCCCATGAACTGAACACCTTTGGTTTTGCTGTTGCTCAATCACGAGCTCTTCCTTCTCTGAACACGACCACTAAAAACAAAAGGCGACCACCTATTGAACTCACCTGAATCACGTGATAAGTCAAGCCAACTTACATCAATGGGTTTATAAATAAGAACTTACTTGAAATATTTTTTTACAAATCAATATTTATAACCTTGTAAGAACATTCTTAAACATAATTATAAAACAATTCTACCATTCCCGTATTCATTTAACTAATAACAAACGACATGATCACAAGCAGCTGACCGTCACAATACAAAGTGTCTTTTATGCGAAGCGTATGAAGTTTAGGGGGAATTACCACGAAAGAAAAAGTATAATCACGAAAGGCGGATTACACTCGCGTGCTATTATCACGCATAGATGAAATTATCACGCAAGAATACCTTGTTGCGTAATAATTCCACCTTTACGTGATGATTTCATCTATGTGTGATTAATTATTATACTTGTATTATAAATCCACCCTTAACATTCATTCTTGCGTGATAACTTCGTATACTTCGCACGAAAAAGTCACTTTGTACCGTAACTTTTCTCATCACAAGCATACTATATAAATGCAAGTTAAAGTTTTCTACTTAACAAACCTTAACTATTACCTTTTCTAAAACTTCTCTATTAAGGAAATTTAATGATACATGATTATTTTCACGAACATTACATTTACCCATATTGCCCATATAGGCAACTTGACACCCCCATGGCCACACCCGCACATGACAACTTGGGCTATTTATGTGATAGTCTGGAATTGTTTAGAATTTATTGGACAATATCTTATTCCTTGGGTCAAAATGATTTCTAACATCATTCATTGTCATTTGAATCCAAAAAATTTATTAAATTTATCATTTTAATCCACTTAATTACATAAAATTAACAACATTAACTTTCATATATTAGAGGTAGTTTAGTCAAAACAATTACAAAATATAAAAAAACAACTCATTTGAGGGGTTTTATACGTTTAATCTCTTTTGATAATCGTTATTGTAATTAAATCCACCTGTAAAATAAAATAAAATCTAAAGATAACCACGACTTCTTTCTAACTTCATGAAGCATATACCACAAAAAATAAAATATAAATAAAAAACAATATGACACCGAGTTACCAACCGATTAAATCATAGCTATAAAACACAAATCATCATTAAAGTAAAAAAGAACAACGAACAATATCACATTAACAGTCCATGAATAATGATCATAAACCACTAATCATCGTAACGATAACTAAACATTAAAGCAAAGAATTATGTGATGTAACAAAAAGGACAAAAGTAACATGATTAATAAATGAATAGGACATTAAGAAGATATAATAACAAAAGACTACCTATAAATCAAATCATAATTATGATTACCGAAAAAGATTGAATGCATAAAACCCCTCACATGTGTTGGTTCTTTGTTTTGTAGTGTTCTTTTACTAAAATACCCATCATGTTCGGAAGTTAATGAAAAAAGATAATGGTGTTAATTATGTGTAATCAAATGGATTCAAATGATAATGTTAGTGAAACCTAAGGATTCAAATGACAAAATTTATACATTTTGATTCAAATGGCAATTTTTATGGAATTGCATGGAATATGAACAAAGGCCATGTTTGTTCGTTTATATTCATGGAACGTTCGATAATTTGTTCATTTATGTTCGTTTATGTTTGTTTGTTTGAAGATTTTATATTTACATTTTACTAGTTTTAATGTTTATAAATAAGAAACTCTAGTTATACTATATCTCTCTGTCAACATTACTAAATTGACCCATTTTAACTTCAGTTAACGTTAAAGCTTGACAAACTTTTTATTTTTATAACTTATATTTATGACTATTATGTCAAGTATTTTCAAATTATTAGGTTTAGTTTATGTTAAAGTAAGACAAGCTTTCTTTTGTATTCGTTTATGTTCATGAGCATTTGTTTATGTTGTTCGTTTTTTTTTGTGTTCATGTATGTTTGGTAAGTGTTTGTGAAAAGTTTATTTTCTTAATAAATAAACACAAACAAAGAACATCGTTTGATAAGTGTTGGTAAACAGTTTATAAACAACTTTATTTCCTTGTGAACAACCATACAAACAGACTAAACATCATCATATCGATGTAGCATTACATCACATAATCATCCAGCCATCTTAATAATAGCTTCATGAGTTTCATATTTGTTATAAACATACCTTCAATCATGACATCATCACACTTTCACAAGCATTCAATCTCAACAAAAACATTTGGGGATTATTGCTTTTGTGTTTCATGATCTTCATAAACCTATCAAAAATCATGATACTATCATCACCAGCGTTTTGAAAACCGGACTGTTAACCGAACCAGGCTTTTTGCAGTTCACTGGCCAAACTACTCGGATTGTTTTCAAGTACCGGATTATATTATATATAATTATGAAATATAAAAATATATATAGAAGTTACATAAGATAAAATGAGAACAAATAATTATAAAGAAAATATATTAGGCGAGGAGTGGTTTTCGGGAATCTACTTTGGAGAAGACTTGGCGTACAATGTTTATTTTTCCCGGACGGGAATCCTCCCTGCTCCGGGGATCCGTTGACCAAAAAACCAGACAAGGGAACACTGTCACACCCCCAACCATGGCGGTTTCCCACGGGGCGTGAACGTCATGGAAACCATAGTCATTGATTGACCACTACATGATATAGTAAGCATACGATGCAAATAACTTTAAAAATACATAATTATTTTTCAGAGTTGAATTGCGGAAGCAGTAGTACTAATGTAATTATTTTCAAAATAAGACCAATACAACAATAAATGTTCCAAACATCATGAATGACCCTAAATACGACGTGGATCAAGCTAGCTTAACTTGATGCAAATGTCAAATACCTGAGAAAACATGCATGAAATATGTCAACATAAAGTTGGTGAGTTCATAGGTTTCAAAGTAATAGCAAACAGTGTAATGGATCGCAAGTCTTTCCATGATTTGATTGCGATCATACAATATTACAATATTATATAAGCACCACAACCTAACTATAACTGTAATAAATTGCCCTTACCCATGCCTACTTTAGGCATGGGTGTGAACAGGCTAATAATGCAGCCGTTTAGACCTCCAGTCAAGGTTAGGGTAATTAACCCGAGTGGGGGTAGTCAAACCCAATAGTACTATCCATGATTACCTCGCTTTGGGAAATAAACTAACGGTTCGATAACAGGGGACTTCATACGGTAAGTAAACAACTTATATAACATGTGAAATCATTGACAAGTAAATGTGTCCAAGAAAATTAGAAATGCGCATGTAATCTCCCTTAAAAGGAAAATAAGTGAAAATGGGGTCGTGAAACTCACCTCAATTACACGCGTGAATATTAGCAATAGTCCGTACGTATGATTGGTCTAAGAATCTCCTAAACAAAATCACAATATATTCATGAGGTCATAATTACTAACCCTATATGGTCATGCATAACTCATCCACAAAGTTAGTTTTGAAAATGTCAATTGACTAGTTATACACGTCGAGTCGTTAATGTTTTATTAGATTCTTGTCTTCATAGTTATCTTCCTAAAAAATACATAATGTATTAAATGGGTTTTATATTAAGTATAACGGCATTATACTTTTCATGTGTATGAGTTTTCTTTTTATCAAATACCTCCAAAAGTTTACTTTATATAATATGGGTATTTGATAGAATCAAGATGATTTTTGGGTCTGGTTGTCATCCTCTTTTCATGATACAAAGAATTTTTATAAAATCAGATATTTTTATCACATCTAGATCTATGTCTTAGGATTCCAAAAAGTATGTATTGTAATATGTAACTAAGTTTAAGTGCCTCGAAATAGGTCATGAAGCAACAGATGTCAGTGCAACATTTTTCTATACATGTAAATGGAATTCACCTTCTTGAGGGGTCAAACCCTACATTCAAAAGTAGAGCCTATAGTACTTTTAAGCTTAACACCTTAAGGTAAGTTATCAAAGAAGGAAAAACTCCATTTGATTACTTTAAGCATAACTTATCCCTCAATCTTTCTGCCCTATTTATTCTGCGAAAAACTCAGGTTCAAGACTTTAATCATTTTTGTACGTTTTGGATAGGTTATATTCATCTAAAAATTTCAAGGTTAGATGATTTAAAAACTAGACATCCTAAAGTTAATGTTAGGCTCAATAAATGGTTCATTTGACCATGTTTAGGTCGAGTTATGGTGTCGAAAACACAGAACATGAATCTGCCAGAAAATGTCTTATATGTTTTGTTACTTTTTAAACTTTGTTAGAACACTTTTGGATGAGTTAGTGAACATGAACACATTATCGTGATGTATAGAAGGTTAGAAACAAGGGGCTAACCTTAAACAAGCAAGGAGAAGGAGAATGTAGTCTTGAAATGCAAGAAAAAAGAAGACTTGATCCCTTAAACTAAGAACCAAACAAAGGAAAGTGGAGAAGATGTTGTAGGATGCTTGAAAGCTTCAAAAGTCACTTGGTCTTCAACAATGACACTTGAATCATCAAAGATTTGTAGAAGACAAAATGGAAATAATATGAGAGGGTGATGGGGGTGTTTGGCCGAAAATTTAGAGAGGAAGAGGAGGAGAAGGGATGTTGGGTGGTGGTGGTGTATAATACACATCTATTTATAAAGCCAAATCTTGCATTAGATCCACATCTCTTGGTGTCTTGCTAGACACCTATGGTCAATTGGATGAAAGATGGAGGTGGCCATTTATGGAAAAGACAACATGATGCTTTAAACCATGTAAAAGTAGTTACACAAAGATGGCAAGTCTTGAGCTTCACAAAAGGCAAGCTTGTCTTGTGAGGATTTGATAAGGGAGAAGAAGAAAAGAGAGGTGGGGGGATAAGGGGACGGTTATGGAGGGTGGGAAATGGGTTGATTTTTCAACTTTTATGTAGTATTGGATATTTGGGTGGTATTTGTTGCATTATAGTAATTTATATATATTTTAATATTTTTTACTCTTTACTTTTTAAAATACATTAAAGTTGTGTAAGTACTTGTATAATATCATATGACTTAATATTTATGGTATGTTAATGATACATCATGTATTTAATAATTGCGTTAAAAGGATTCGTTCCGGGTAAAATATCAATTTACGCGATTAGGTTTATTTATAAATCTGAGTTTTTCCAATGTATTTAATTTGGAATCTAAAATACATTGAAACACCTAAAAGTATTTATTAGCACCCATATATTAATTTTCACCAACGTTCATATGTGTGCCAGTTGTATCACGTATAAGAAAAAAAATGGTAATTACGTCGAATCATCGATGTATGAAATGTAATGCATAAAATTTTGCAATGCATAAAACGACTTCAATAATTGGAATTCAATTGAAAATCAAGTATTATAGGTGTAATTATAACCAAGTCAAGGCCGGGTATTGACCTGAAATTGCCGGATGTCACATACTCCCCATGTTAAAAAGAATTTCGTCCCGAATTCGGTTAGGGTTGTCTGCAGAGGCTAGGGTTTCAAACAAGTAAGGGTAGTTGAGCTTCATTTGATCTTCGCGTTCCCAAGTAAATTCAGGTCCTCTTCTAGAATTCCATCGGACCTTCACTATAGGAATGCGGCTTCGTATCATCTTCTTTACCTCTGGATCTAGGATCTCCACGGGCTTCTCAATAAAATGAAGTTGTTCATCAATCTGAACCTCATTGAGTGGTATAACCAGAGTTTCATTCGACAGGCACTTCTTTAGATTTGACACGTGGAAAGTGTCATGAATACTACTAAATTCTTGAGGAAGTCTGAGCTTGTAAGCTACAGGACCAATCCTGGCTAGGATTTCAAATGGTCCAATGTATCTAGGGTTTAGCTTACCACGTTTGCCAAAACGAATGACTCCTTTCCATGGTGAAACTTTAAGTAGAACCTTATCTCTCACTTGGAATTCTAATGGTTTACGTCTCACATCAGCGTAGCTTTTCTGATGGTCACGCGTGGCTTTAAGTCGGTTATGAATCTGAGCGATCTTTTATGTGGTCTCGTGTATGATCTCGGGACCAGTGAGTTGACTATCGCCAACCCTATCCAACACAGTGGTGATCGACACTTCCTTCCATATAGTGCTTCAAACGGTGCGGCTTTGATATTGGTGTGATAGCTATTATTGTAAGAAAACTCAGCTAAGAGTAGATGAGTATCCCAATGGTTTCCAAAGTCTATCACACAAGCTCTAAGCATGTCTTCCAATGTCTGAATGGTCCGTTCGCTCTAACCATCTGTTTGAGGGTGGTATGCGGTACTTATGTCCAACCGTGTACCCAAGGCCTTTTGTAGTGATTGCCAAAATCTCGAGGTAAATCGACTGTCTCGATCAGAGATAATAGAGATCGGTACTCCATGTCTCAAAACAACCTCCTTGAGATAAACCCTCATCAACCTGTCCATTTTATCAGTTTCTTTAATTGGTAGGAATTGAGAAGACTTTATCAGTCGATCCACAATTACCCAAATCGTATCACAACCGGTGGATGTCTTGAGTAGTTTTGGGATAAAATCCAGGGAAATATGCTCTCATTTCCATTGTGGAACCTCCGTTTGGTGCAGTAATCCGGATGGCTTCTGATACTCCGCATTAACCTTTGAACACGTGAGGCACCTGCTAATATAGGTGGCTATGTCAGCTTTCATGTTAGGCCACCAGTATAACTCCTTCAGGTCCTGATACATCTTATTAGAGCCCGGATGGATGGAGTATCTGGATTTGTGTGCCTCGTTCATCACAAGATCCCTCAAGTTTCCAAAATTTGATACCCAAATTCAATTCATGAAGTAGCGAGTTCCATCAGACTTGATCTCAAATTGTTTATCCATGTCGTGAAGGGATTCTTCCTTCAAATTCTGTTCCTTTAATGCTTTAGACTGAGCATCACGAATTTGAGTAGTTAGACTCGTATGAATCGTCATTCCTAACGCTCGCACCCGTAAAGTTTTGGTCTGTTCTTTCCTGCTCAGAGCGTCTGCTACAACATTTGCTTTTCCATGATGATAACAAATTTCACAGTCATAATCATTTAGTAACTCAACCCACCTGCGTTGTCTCATGTTTAGTTCCTTCTGATTGAAGATGTGCTGAAGGCTTTTGTGATCGGTGAATATAGTACACTTGGTACTATACAGGTAGTGTCACCAAATCTTTAGTGCAAAAATGACAGCTCCCAATTCAAGGTCATGAGTGGTATAGTTATTCTCATGAACTTTTAATTGTCGTGACGTGTAAGCAATAACTTTGTCGTGTTGCATCAGGACCCAGCCAAGTCCTTGTCGTGATGCGTCACAGTACACCACAAACCATCGTTTCCCTCTGGTAGAGATAGAATTGGCGCGCAATACAGTTTCTGCTTTAACAATTGAAACGCTGCTTCCTACTTATCACCCCAATCAAATTTCTTGTCTTTCTGAGTCAGGGTTGTCAGTGGTTAGGCTATTTTGGAGAAATTTTCGATAAAGCGTTGGTAATAGCCTGCCAAACCTAGGAATTGTCGCACCTAGGTCGGGGTCTTAGGTGCTTCCCAGTTTTTAATGGCCTCTATCTTGGATAGTTCAACATGTATTCCCTTCTCGTTAGCCACATGCCCGAGAAATTGCACTTCTCGGATCCAAAGTCGCATTTTGAGAATTTTGCATATAATTTCTAGTTCTTGAGTAGCTCCAAGATTAACCTTAAATGTTGTTCGTGCTCATCCTTGGTTCGTGAATATATCAAGATGTCATCGATGAAGACGATCACGAATTTATCCAAGTAGGGTTTGCACACTCTATTCATGAGATCCATGAATACAGCTGTGCATTGGTTAACCCAAATGGCATGACCATGAACTCGTAGTGACCATAATGAGTTTGAAATGCAGTTTTGGGGATGTCTTCCTCTTGGATTAGTAATTAGTGATATCCTGAACGTAAGTCAATCTTCGAGTAGTAACTAGATCCCTGAAGTTGGTCAAATAAGTCGTCAATTCGAGGGAGAGGGTACCGGTTCTTAATAGTAAGTTTGTTTAACTCTTGATAGTCGATGCATATTCGAAAAGATCCATCCTTCTTCTTAACAAATAAAACCGGGCTCCCCAGGGTGAGAAACTTGGTGTTATGAATCCTTTATCTAACAACTCTTGTAATTGATTAGACAACTCTTACATATCTGACGGTGCTAGTCGTTATGGGGATCGTGCTACTAGATCAACTCCAGGTACCAGGTCAATTCGAAATTCGACCTGTCTTTGCGGTGGAAGTCCCGGCAAGTCCTCGGGAAAGACTTTCGGATAGTCTCGCACGATGGGTATATCCTCGATTCTTTTCTCTTCGGTTCGCTTCTCCACTACGTGCGCCAAGATTGCATGATAGCCCTTTCGTAAGTACTTCCGAGCCTTCATACATGAAATGATCCTTAACACCGTACCATATTTTTCTCCTTGAACTGATATGGTCTCCCCACTCGGAAGTGGAATGCGAACGATCTTCTCACAACAAACGATTTCCGCTCGGTTTTCTGATAACCAATCCATGCCAATAACAATGTCGAAACTCCCTAAGATTACAGGTAGCAAATCTATATTGAACGTGTGATCCGCTAAACTGAGAGTGCATCCTTGTATGATTTTGTCGGTTTCGATCAGCTTACAATCACTTAAACCTATCGTATACTTAAGCTAAATATGTCGGTGTAATTCAGTGTAATGACTAAAACTGCTAGTAAAAAGCTCCTATCACCACCCGTATCAAAGAAAATACAAATCGGGATATGAACTCGCTTCTTAGGTGTGTGTGCACAAAGCGCACCCCACGGATTAGTCCGATAACAGCGGTATGACGGTGGTGGTAACGTCGGATCAATGTTATAGTAGGCACTGTAGTCATGGTCAGGGGTGGGATCAGTAGGCTCATGAGTGAGATCACGAAGGTTAGTGCCGGAATCTGGGGAGTAGTGTCAGTAGGCTGTGAGGTTTAATCTGTAGGCAGGGGAATAGGGTCGACTGGCTACGAAATAGAGTCAAAGAACGAGGAATGGACTCAGTAGGCTCCGGATCCGAATCCATTGGGTTGGTGTTAGTCGTCTATGAGACAGAATCAGTAGTCTCAGAATAAATATGTGTCTCAGTCAACAGAATAGCCATCAACATCATCGGTCCAATGATGCGTGTGACTCCTGGAATGAGCTCCTCAGGGTGGCTGGCATGAAACTTGGGTCTAGGCATCCACCAATACATGCCTGGGGGAGGGGAAAGTAACCTAGAATATCGGTCGTGGGTGTGGCCTTAGTGGTCTCATGAATGAGGTTTGGAGTGGGAGGGGGGATAGTAGTAGGAGAAAGTGCAGGGGTCCCGACCTCAATGGGGTCAGTAGGTTGGTGCATGACGTCGAGCGTAGGGGTCAGGCTGGCATACGTAGATCCTGTGAAGGAGTGGAAGATGTCGGCTCATACTCCTCATCTGAGTCAAAAACGTAGATCAACGTCGATGTAGACGACATCTTTATAACAAGGCAACACACAAGTATAATTTAATATAAGTAAGATTAATGCATAATGTACTAAGGTAGTGCAATAAGCTACGGTTATAGTCTAGGCTCACTAAATACAACCTAATTTCTATAACCAATGGCTCTAATACCAATCTGTCACACCCCAACCACGGTGGTTTCCCGCGGGGCGTGAACGTCATGGAAACCAGTCATTGATCGACCACTACATGATATAGTAAGCATACGATGCAAATAACTTTAAAAATACATAATTATTTTTTAGAGTTGAATTACGAAAGCAGTAGTACTAATGTAATTGTTTTCAAAATATGACCAATACAACAATAAAGGTCCCAAACAACATGAATGGCCCTAAATACGACGTGGCCCAACCTAGCTTAACTTGATGTAAATATCAAATACCTGAGAAAACATGCATGAAATATGTCAACATAAAGTTGGTGAGTTCATAGGTTTCAAAGTAATAGCAAACAGTGTAATGGACCGCAAGTCTTTCCATGATTTGATTGCGATCATACAATACTACAATATTATATAAGCATCACAACCGAAGCTAGACTGTAACTGTAATAAATTGCCCCTGCCCATGCCTACCATAAGCATGGTGTGAACAGGCTAATAATGCACTCATTTAGACCTCCAGTCAAGGTTAGGGTAGTTAACCCGGTGGGGATAGTCAAACCCAATAGTACTATCCATGATTACCTTGCTTTGAAAATAACTAACGGTTCGATGACAGGGGACTTCATACGGTAAGTAAACAACTTATATAACATGTGAAATCATTGACAAGTAAATGTGTCCAAGAAAATTAGTAATTTGCATGTAGTCTCCCCCAAAAGGAAATTAAGTGAAATGGGGCCGTGAAACTCACCTCAATTGCACGCGTGAATATTAGCAATAGTCCGTACGTATGATTGGTCTAGGAATCTCCTAAAAAATCACAATATATTCATGAGGTCATGATTACTAACCCTAGATGGTCATGCATAACTCATCCACAAAGTTAGTTTTGAAAATGTCAATTAACTAGTTATACACGTCGAGTCGTAATGTTTTATTTAGATTCTTGTATTCATAGTTATCTTCCTAAAAAATACATAATGTATTGAATGGGTTTTATATTAAGTATAATGGCATTATACTTTCCATGTGTATGAGTTTTTTTTTACCAAATACCTCCAAAAGTTTACTTGATATAAATATGGACATTTGACAGAATCAAGAGGATTTTGGGTCTGGTTGTCATCCTCTTTTCATGGTACAAAGAATTTTTATCAAATCTTATTTTTTATCACATCTAGATCTATGTCTTAGGATTCCAAAAAGGTGTATACTGTAATATGTAACTAAGTTTAAGTGTCTCGAAATGGGTCACGAAGTAACAGATGTCAGGCAACATTATACTGTACATGTATATGGAATTCACCTTTTTGAGGGGTCAAACCCTATATTAACAAATAGAGCTTATAGAGCTTATAGTACTTTTAAACCTAACACCTTAAGCTAAGTTACCATAGAAGGAAAAACTATATTTGATTACTTTAAGCATAACTTATCCCTCAATCTTTCTGCCCTATCATTCTGCCAAAAACTCAGGTTCAACACTTTAATCATGTTTGTACGTTTTGGATAGGTTATACTCATCTAAAAATTTCAAGGTTGGATGCGTTAAAAACTAGACATCCTAAAGTTAATGTTAGGCTCAATAAACGGTTCATTTGACCATGTTTAGGTCAAGTTATGGTGTCGAAAACACAGAACATGAATCTATCAGAAAATGTCTTATATGTTTTGTTATTTTTTAAACTTTGCTAGAAAACTTTTGGATGAGTTAGTGAACATGAACACATCATGATGATGTATAGAAGATTAGAAACAAGGTGCTAACCTTAAACAAGCAAGGAGAAGGAGAAGGTAGTCTTGAAATGCAAGAAAAAAAGACTTGATCCCATGAACTAAGAACCAAACAAGGGAAAGTGGAGAAGATGTTGTAGGATGCTTGGAAGCTTCAAAAGTCACTTGGTCTTAGACAATGACACTTGAATCATCAAATATTTGTAGAAGACAAAAAGGAAATAAGATGAGAGGGTGATGGGGGTGTGTTGGCCAAAATTTAGAGAGGGAAATAAGGAGAAGAGATGTTGAATGGTGGATCGGTGGTGGTGTATAATGCACATCTATTTATAAAGCCAAATCATGCATTAGATCCCCGGTCAATTGGATGAAAGATAGAGGTGACCATTTATGGAAAAGGCAACATGATGTTTTAAACCATGTAAAAGTTGTTACATAAAGATGACAAGTCTTGAGCTTCACAAAAGGCAAGCTTGTCTTGTGAGAATTTGACAAGGGAGAAGAAAAAAAAATAGGTGATGGGGGGATAAGGGGATGGTTATGGGGGGGGGGTGGGAAATGGGTTGATTTTTTAATTTTTATGTAGTATTGGTTATTTGGGTGGTATTTGTTGCATTATAGTAATTTATATATATTTTAATATTTTTTACTCTTTACTTTTTAAAATACATTAAAGTTGTATAAGTAATTGTATAATATCATATCACTTAATATTTATGGTATGTTAATGATACATCATGTATTTAGTAATTACGTTAAAAGAATTCGTTCCGGGTAAAATATCAATTTACGTGATTAGCTTTATTTATAAATCTGAGTTTTCCCAATATATTTAATTTGGAATCTAAAATACTTTGAAATAACTTAAAGTATTTATTAGTACCCATATATTAATTATCACCAACGTTCGTATGTGTGCCGGTTGTATCGCGTATAAGAAGAAAAATGGTAATTACGCCGAATCACCGATGCATGAAATGTAATGCATGAAATTTTGCAATGCATAAAACGACTTCAATAATTGGAATTCAATTAAAAATCAAGTATTATAGGTGTAATTATAACCAAGTCAAGGTTGGGTATTGACCTGAAATTGCCGGTTGTCACAAACACTCACTGGTATCCACCGGTTGAAGATATGAGTGAGAAAGTGAAAAATATCGTGAAAAATATCTATTTGGAGAAAACTTAGATGACTCCATGCGTATCAAGAAGAATAAACTGTAAAAAAATTGATGTAATGATGATGACAACCCGAGAACCAGGAATGACTCACACCCCCTACAAACTAACATGTAAAAGTTAGAAGAAATTTTCTTCAACTACATTAACTAATGTCACTATAAATTAACAACCCAACAATTTGAATTGACTACTTTCTCTCTCTCTCTCTCTCTCTCTCTCTCTCTCGACTCTCTCTAGATAGTACCGTTACTCACATCACCACCGGCCATCGGACTCTCACCGGTAGCCCAATCCCACTGGCAACAGCCGACAACTGAAACTACGGTCGGAGCTCTTACACCGGTAACTCCCTCACCGGCCACTTCGTCGGAGTTGTTTCACCGGCAACGCCCACCTACCGGTCACAGCCACAATCCGGTCACAACCACCTGCAACCCCCACCAACTGGCACTCACACTTCGTCGGAGCTGCTATAACGGTCACAGCCACCATACGGCCACCCACCCACCTGCAACTCCCACCTGCAACCCCCACTCACCACCTGCACCGTGAGCCTCCACGGTCGGCTGCACCTCCGCCACCGACCACCCCCACAGCCACCTTCTCCGCCTTCACAGTCACTTGACCCCCCCAAGACCTGCCACCACAAACCAACAAACCGCCGCCACCAAACCATCAACACAACCACCGGCACCACAGCCACCGTCAAGACCACCCAACCACAGCTGCCGGACAGCACACACCGACCGCACTCCACAACCACCGTCTCCCATCGTCACAGGGGGAAATTTTTTTGGTGAGATTGTTCCATTATTTCTTTATTTTTATTTTTAAGTTGAGACCGTTCAATCATCTCTGCTTTTAATCTGCCTTTTCCTCATTTGTAATCTGCTCTATCTTTATTTTAATCTGCTTTATTTTTTAGGGTTTTATATCTGCTTTTAATCTGCTCTATCTTTATTTTTAATCTGCTTTATTTTTAATCGAGAAGCCCTAAATTGGGTGTACAATCGGTGACATTGTTCTATCTCGTGTTCTATCTCGTGTTTGCATATCTATTTTACTAGTCTTTAATTATATCTTTAAATATTATCTTGTCGATTATATTGTTTAGCTAGGTTAGGGGTACCAACATTTCTTGGTTTTGTTTAGGGGCATCCTCTATTTTTTGGGTTATCTCTACTTTCGTGTGATTGGATATTTATGTGTGTCTTGATCTGTTTGGGTGTCCATCGTGTACTGTTGACCGCGTGTGACGGATTGCTTTTGATTGTGCTTTACTTCTGCTACAATCCCTCTTTTAGGGGTTGTTCTAGTGGACTCTGTCAGGTAATATAGACAGCAGGTGCCATTATGCTGCCCCGAGATCATGTTCGGAGACGAGAGGTGTGAATACAAGGAAAAAGGATTTAGATTAAGAGTGGCATCGTGGAATGTAGGAACCCTAACTAGTAAGTTACTAGAGTTAATTGATGTGCTAAGGAAACGTAGGGTCCAGATAGCGTGTCTCCAGGAGACTAGATGGCGGGGTGAGAGAGCAACACAGTGCAATAGTTATAAACTATGGTATTCAGGGTCTGATGGAACGAAAAATGGAGTAGGGTTTCTAGTTGCTAAGGAACTTCAAGATAATGTAGTGGAGGTAAGAAGATACGATGATAGAATTATGTTGTTAAGAATAGTAATAGGGGATGAAGTAGTGGCAGTAGTTAGTGCGTATGCTCCACATGTTGGACTAGGAGAAACAGAAAGAAAAAAGTTCTGGGAGCGTTTAGATCACGTTATGGGTGACATACCTAGAGACGAAAAAATATGCATAGGAGGAGATTTTAATGGGCATATCGGTAAGGATAATAACCACTTCCAGTTGGTGCATGGAGGCTTTGGTATGGCCTTAGGAATGAAGGCGGTAAGGAGCTTCTTGGCTTTGCAGTAGCGCATGACTTAGGAATCATAAATTCGTTTTCTAAGAAAAGAGAATCGCACCTAATCACGTTTAGCAGCGGTGGGAGACACACGCAGATAGACTATTTATTGACGAGGAGTGAAGATCGTAGCTCGTGGAAGGACTGTAAGACAATCCCAGGAGAGACAGTTGTGATACAACATCATATGTTAGTGGCAGATATACGCGTGAAGAGACCAACTGTCCAACAAAACAAGAGAATTAGACATACGATCAAATGGGGCCAGCTCAAAGACGAAAACATTACCATTTTTAGAGATAAGGTCATACCAATGAACCATCCTGGACCACAGGAAGACGCAAACCAAAAGTGGGAGGCCATGGCAAATACGCTCATCCAAGCAGCTAAAGAAATGCTTGGAGTTACAACAACGAGGACAGTCGACCATAAGGAATCTTGGTGGTGGAACGAAAATGTACAGGAGAAGATACGAATTAAACAACAAAGTTTTTGAGAGCTTATACGCTGTAACAATGAGGAAGAACGCCCAGAGCTAAAAGATAAATACAAGGAGGCTAAGAGAGAGGCGAAGAAATCGGTGTCAGAGGCAAAGAACGTGGCGTATGAGATGATGTATAAACGACTAGAGATGAAGGAAGAGAGCATGACATGTTTAAGTTAGCCAAGGCAAGAGACAGCAGAAGACAAGACCTGAGAATTATGAAGTTTATAAAGGCTGCAGATGGAAAAGTTTTGGTGAACGACAATGACATCAAGGGGAGATGGAAAACTTACTTCGATAACCTTTACAACATAAAGAACCCAAATCAACAAACTGAGATAGATAATACAACCCAAACAACACAACAAAACAATTGCTATTATAGAAGCATCACAGTAGACGAAGTTACGAGAGCTATGAAGAAAATGGGAAGGGCTAAAGCGGTGGGGCCAGACAACATACCGATTGAAGTATGGAAATGCCTGGGAGATGAGGGGCTCAAATGGCTAATAGATTTATTCAACACTATCTTTACGACAGGGAAGATGCCGGACCAGTGGAGAACTAGTGTCATAGTCCCCATATATAAGAAAAAGGAGATGTTCAAAGTTGCGAAAACTATAGGGGAATAAAGCTATTGAGTCACACGATGAAATTATGGGAAAGAGTTATTGACACGAGAATTAGACGGGAAACTCAGATAGCGTCAAACCAATTTGGATTTATGCCAGGACGCTCTACAACAGAAGCAATACACGCCATAAGGAGGATAATGGAGAAATACGGAGAAAAGAAAAGGGACCTCTATATGGTATTCATCGACCTAGAAAAGGCCTATGACAGTATTCCGCGTCAACTAATTTGGGAAAGTCTACAACTTAGAAGGGTACCAGAGAGGTATATCAAAATAATCAAGGATATGTATGATGGGGCAAAAACGTGTGTGCGAGCCCTGATCGGAGACACAGACTCATTCATAGTGGAAGTGGGACTCCACCAAGGATCGACACTGAGCCCATTTCTCTTCACAGTAGTGTTGGATGAGATGACCAAGTCTATATAGCAGCCAGTTCCGTGGTGCATGCTCTTTGCGGATGATATTGTCTTAATATCGGAATCTAAATGGTGCTTAACGACAGGCTAGAACAGTGGAGAGCAGCACTAGAGCGCAAAGGTTTAAGGATAAGTCGCTCTAAGACAGAATACATGCATTGTAACTTTAGTGGTGAGGCGGAAGAGGACACACAAATCAGTATTCAGGGTATGGCAGTCCCACAAACGTCTAGGTTCAAATACCTGGGCTCGTACCTGCAGGAGGACGGAGAAATACACAGCGATGTAGCGCATCGTGTTCAAGCAGGATGGTGCAAGTGGAGAGCAGCATCAGGGATCCTATGTGATAAGAGGTTTCCAGCAAAACTAAAGGGAAAGCTATACCGAGTGCCAGTACGTCCAGCTATGTTATATGGAACAGACTACTGGGCCATAAAGAAATCGCACGAGAAACAAATAGAGGTAGCGGAAATGCGAATGCTGAGGTGGATGTGTGGTCACACAAGACTGGATCGGATAAGAAACGAAGTGTTTTGACAGAAGCTAGAAGTGGCTTGTATCGTAGATAAAATACGAGAGGGAAGATTAAGACGGTTTGGGCATATCAAGAGGAGACCAATGGCGGCACCAGTTAGAGCAGTAGAGAACATCATCTTAGAGGGTAGAGGAGTAGAGGAAGACCTAGATTGACTTGGGAAGAGGTAATTAGGCGAGATATGATACACTTGCACCTCTCTGAGCACATGATCGAGGATAGGAGTGAGTGGAGGCGTAGAATTAAAATTAAGGACTTTTAGTTCGACCTATAGGCAGGAAGGGTATTTGAAGTCTGGTTGCGGGGCCTGATGTCTAAGTAGTCCATATCTGCCCTTTAACGGTGATTATACCTGCTCCTATGATATATGTATGCTATGTGTTGTATGATTTATTGTATACTGTATGCTATGTGTCGTATGATTTATTGTATGATGTCTTGCTATCGGTATGACTTTTTGTATACTGTATGCTATGTGTTGTATGATTTATTGTATGATGTCTTGCTATCAGTATGGCTTTTGCTATCGAGTCGGGGGTCTCTTTGGAAGCGGTCTCTCTACCTAACAAGATAGAGGAAAGACTCGCCTACACTTACCCTCCCCAGACCCTGCTCTTGAGTGGGATATACTGGGTTTGTTTGTTTGTTTGTTTGTTTATAGTCTTATATGGGGCATATAACCTATCATACAACCTTCTAAAATTTCCTCTTAGTTAGTGTTGAAATTTGCTATGAGCGTCGTCTATGTCTATATGTGGGGGTCGCATAGGTTATATGGGACATATAGCCCTCTAACAGCCCCTCCTCCCGTATTTTTTTTCATTTTCAGTGTTTTTAACCCTATACGTCTACGCCTTGTATAGGGCTATACGAGACGTATAGGCAGGTGTCGATTTATAATAACGGATGTTTTAATATTAGGACCCTTTGACTTTCGCAATACACATTTTCAACTGTGATACTTACCTTTTATTAAATAAATTTATTTACTTAATTGGTCATTAAACCTTCATTTCTCCTAAAACTTTTGACAATTTCTTGATTAATCTCTTTATGGAAGGATCGATCTTGGATTGATAGTGGAACAGAGAGTGCTAGTCAACTATTTTTGTTTCCGTAACCGTTTTGTACAATGTTGTTTCCAAACCTGCTGAACAATATTTAAAAGGGTTACTAGAACCAAGGTTGTCACCATCTTTGATGCAATCACATAGGAAGATCTATCATCTATGGTTGTCAATGTTATACTCGTCTGATTGTTGGTCACTAGCTACGGACCGCACTAAACAGGCTGGTTGTTTGAAATTACTCAAATAGGTATAACCAAACTGCCAGTGACACAGGTTACCGGTTTAACCAGTCCAACCAATCTGATTATAAACATTCATCACCACCTTTTCAAGATTTCTACACACTTCCTATTGTTAATGTTCCAAACCACTAGCGCCAAAGTCTATTTTTTATCAACTAATCAATCTTCACATATCATACCGTTTTTCTAATTAAATTCAACCATCGATTATTTATGTGAAAACAGAAAATGCAAGTTCACCCAAAATGAGTCTTTACTCAACTCATCCAAACGCATCTACGTCATTCTTATCATTGCCTTACGAATAATAATCCGTTAACTAAACAAACATCCCTTAATCTTGCATTGCAAATAAGTTGCTAAATTTATTTCAATAATGAAATGATTCTTGGACAGGATTACTCGAACATTAACTCAGTTTATAGCTAAGCCAACATATCAAACCGTACAGATTACTTAAAAACCTCTAGAATTGAACCAAACCCAACTAGTTTCACTTTGTTCAATTTGCTTTTACGGTCGTATAATAAAATAAATTACACGATAACAGCTTGTGTTCCTGCAAAATAATGGTGAGATTTCAAGATTCTACAGAAAACTGTTCTTGCATTGCAAGTGGAACAGTGGGTCTCCAGGTTGTACCCTCAGGACTATCCATGAGAGCAATACCGAGTGTAGCCAAGTCTTTTCTGATTGCATCTGACCGTTCATACTCCTTGTTCTTTCGTGCGGTATTCCTTTCATTGATTTGTTTGACAACTTGGTCTTCGGTTAACTTTGCACGCTTGAGTGCTTTTTCCCTCAGCTGCTGTAGAACCTTCAAAAAAGCCATACCAATCTAACTTCAGCTTTTGGTGGGTAAGACTGGAGAAGGTATTGGTTAAATTATAAAGTTTCCATGATCAAGAAACAATATTGTTACAATAAATAAGTTCTTTAAAAAATAGTTTTTAAACTGCTATCTCAAGGTAAGATGGTCAATGGTAGTCATGGATTTCTTACTGAAGCTTCAAACCAGGAGTTTATATAGTTGGTTCTCAGTTTGGTAGTTAGACTAGAATGAATTTTAAAAAATCCCATGCTTGTAATCGGTTCACGATCCAATGCGATACCAAACAGATATCTGTAGATCCAGTTTGCAGCTCCAGTTCGGTCCATATCAGACCACATGACCAGCCTTGAAAAAAGAACACTCTAGTTGGCAACGGAGAGGTGTTCTCAATTTTATGGCAACTAGTTTAATTTACACTTCCAGCAATATGATGGTTTTATGAGAAGAAAGCATCAAAGTGAATTATGTTATAACGCTAGTTACCAGTAGCTACATTAACCTATGACAAGGGTAATTGAGACAAATCATATGAGGACAAAACTTTATCTTATTTCAAAGAAAATATTCAACTTTGATGTTTAAAATCTAGTAACCTCACAACTTAAAACTCGAACGGAATCTTTCAATTCTTTACTCTTTAATACTTTTTGTACATTTAATGTAGATATGTTTTTACACAGCATTTTAAAGTTAGAATATAACATATGTAATACTAAAAAAGGTGAAAGTAAGGTTTTGGGACGGAGAATGAATGAGGTACCTCATGGTAACTTGTTGGCATGAGCCCTAGAATTTCAAGGACATTCCTGATAGCCTTCTCTAAAGCGGCAAGTGAGTGTATTCGTGCTGCTTGCTTCTTCCCCTACAAAATGAGGAGCAAGTTAACTTGGGGAGCAAGTTAATTGCACAAGAGTAAGCGCCTAAATTACCATGTGAAAGTTAAGTACCTTACGAGTATGAAGAAGATCATTGGCAGTTTTCAAAGGATCAGAGATTGCAGAGAGGACAACTGGAGAGTGAAGATCTTCAGACATGAAGTAATAAATACATCATCAAAGTTTGTATGCAATCAAGTATTTCCTTCGGTATATTTGGTTTAGGACTTGATTCATCTTGCTGGCCTACAACTTCTTCACAATCCTGCAATGTCTGCAACCAAATTAAGCTTTAACCTAATTATTGTTACAGATAGGACCCAAAGGATAAAACAATTTTCATTTAAACACAAATAAAGATACCTGATATATGTAGTAAGCACGATCAGAAGCACTTTCTAGCTGTACATCAGAGTAGTTGATGGGGGATCGATAGTGTGTGCCAATCAGAAATAGTCTCAATGCCAATGGATGATAAAGTTCTATAACCTGAGAACTAAAAATAATAAACTGCTCAAAGCTGATGTTCATATACACAAGGAATATTTCTATTCAGATCCTATTACTCTCTCTAAGAATTATAAGTTTACTATTCAGATATTATTTGACTTCTAAAATCGACCAACTTCCTATGATCACTACAAATAAATTGATAATATTTGTATAGCACCATCACACCAGTATTTTCCATGTTTCACGCTATAAATTACCAATTTTGAATAGTACCAATGGTTTAAGTAACAGCTTTAAGCCTTTAAGTCCGATGTAAATAAAAAATATAGTGGAAGTACCCAACTACTCATTGCAAAATATAATATTTGGAAAAATGGCCAAACATTTGACTTTGACTATGTGACTAGTTGAAAATTGCAATTTACAAGGGCATATATGCATAAATTAAATATAAAGACTAACTGGGATCTTATTCGGGTGATCATTTTTTCCATCTCTATATAACCAGACCCGCAAACACATCCCATAAACTTAGACCAACAAAATATAATTTTAATGACATATATAACATACAGGATTAGAAAAAATCGATTATAAAAGATAAACGGATTATACCTGGCGAATCGTGAAAAGTTACCAAGTGACTTGGACATCTTTGGGAGTCAATAGTCACAAAACCATTGTGTACCCAATAGCTTATGTTGCTTTTATCACATGCAGCACAACTTTGGGCAATTTCATTTTCGTGGTGGGGAAAAATAAGATCCATTCCACCACCATGAATATCAAACGAGTAACCTAAATAAGCAGCACTCATTGCACTGCACTCTATATGCCATCCAGGTCTTCCAGGTCCCCATGGACTCTCCCAAGAAGGCTCACCCTCCTTTGCAGACTACAAGTAAAAGTTTGAAAAATGACCCATTTTTGTGAAATGGATCGATTTAGGTTATTTTTATGAAAAGTCAACTAAACCAATGGATGTAAAAGTTTACAACTAAACCAATGGATTCTCTAAGTATTTACAACCTCCTAAATGTTTTATTAAAAAAACAATGAATCCTTATTTATAAATAAGCATCTTACTTTCCACAGAGCAAAATCAGCTGGATTTTTTTTCCTCGAGTCAACTGCACGCTCACCAGCTCGATTATCTTCTAACTTCCGCCCAGAAAGTCGTCCATATTGAGGAAACTCATCAACAGAAAAGTATACATCACCTTCGATTCTGTAGGCCCGTCCATTGTCAAGAATCTGTAACATAACAAAGTTAAAGAAACTGGAACAAAAATTTTAATTTCTGTTTGTCACAGGTGAGTTTAATACTACTCAATTTTGTAAGATACACTAGTTTTAGTAATGATTTAAATTCTTCCTATGATGAATTATTACAATTTACTACAGTTAAAAGACATACCTGTTTTATCATATTGATGTGATTTGGGGCATGTGATCCGAAACACGAGGTTCAACAGTAGGGCTTAAGCAGTGAAGATATACCATATCTCTATGGAACTCTTCACAAAAGCGTCTGCTTAAGCTGATTGGATCCTCTCCAATTGAACTGCTCTAGCAATTATCTACAGAATTTGAAAAGTGCGCTAAGCTATCCTGTCATAATATATAACAAGAAGTTGGTACTTGAATCCATATTCTTGTGTCAGGAACCATAGCTATTTAAAATTTTGAGACAAATTACTTGTTGAACCGTAAACACTTTAAGAAAAAACAAGAAGTTGACGTCAACTTGAAGTTGTCCCTATGTAGATCCATGTGATATTTACCTAGTGGCAGCTTGATTTCATTTTTATCCTATGTTCATAGCATGAACTTCTTGGAATAGTTATTTGCAGTAAAAAGTAGCAAGCTTTATGCTCATTTCTGTTTTAGCTCTTATACTTCTAAAAACCAGTATAACAAGGGATTATACTTATTTCCGTTCTATTTAAGGGTCATGATAACTGTTGACCAGTAAACTCATGTGGCTAAAGATAATCACATCTTATACAACAATTTAGGCATCAGAATTTGTACTTTAGGCAGCATAGTTTTAAATTAAATATATCTTTTTATTACAACTAAATACGACTCAAATTATCATAAAAGTTGCCTTTGTTGCAGTAAATTACATTCACTTGACACCATATGTCACACTCATGTAACTAGAAGAGCTAAGCCGTACAGGGATTAATTTGACATAATTGATATAGTCACTTACCTTGTCATCGACATCGGTAAAGTTTCGAACATAATTGACTTCATATCCCATGAACCGTAGATATCTGCCTAAGTTACAAGTAAAACAAATTGAATGACATCTAATTAGTAATAGCCAAATTGCACAAAAAACAAACTCACTTACTTGTGAGATAAAAGAAAACAATCAAACAATGGATTTAACCATTTGAGATACAGGAAATCTATAGTCACATCACTCTGTATTAGATCATAGCACAACGCAGAACCATCACATACACATATAGTCTACCAAGGTAAAAAGAAAAAAATTTCCTTACCATTTTGTAACTATCTAAAGCAAGTTTATAAGGAAATTTGCCAAGACTTTGCAGTTCGTACGGTACCAGATAATACTTTAACATCCCACCATGAAGTAAATCTTTGTCTAAGAAAGCCAATTTAAATATCTTTATTTAGTTTCCCTTGCCATCCACCCCACCCCCCCCCACACACACACACAGACGCACAACACAACCCCACACACACAAAAATCGGTGTCACTCGATTCTTCGCAGTAGAGTACGACCATAACATTAATAAAAACAGTAAATTCAGAATTAAGACTATTGAACAAGTTCCAGTTAGAAGATTGCAGCAAATTGCTTTCAACCCGAAAGGTTTGCGCTTTGAGTGGTTCGAAATCAAGCCACTGAGCCCAACTGCATGTCGCATATACTATTTTTTATCAGTTTCAAATGATTCAAGTTTGCTTGATTTCTAAACATATTTGCTTTTGTCTGTAAAATTCACATGGCTAAAACACCAAAATCAGCGCCTTTTCAACACCCACAAAATTCAACATTCACCAATATGCTCATGTATACAAATCTATCTCCACCCATCTTAAAAATGTAGGATACAAATTAATAGAGTCACAACAATTTGAACTACTAAATCAATAGAAAGAGATAGATATAAAGGACCTGTAAAGAACATCGAAGGAAACGTAAACCCTAGCATGACCAATGTGGCTGAGATCATATGCAGTCACACCGCCACATACATCCCAACTTTACCATCCACCTTAGGCTTAAACAACTCCTTCTCTTTGCTCATCGTGTTATACAGCCACAATTGGTGTTGTTTCGATTCTTGTCATCGTCACAACAGCCAATGGGTTTTGAGTGAGCTACAGATGTTGAGGAAGAACAAAGAAACCTGATTGTCTTGAGTTGGGTTTATGATGAAGAGTCTTGGTGGATATGACAGCGAATGGTTTTGAAATTTGGAGATTGAAGACGAAACAAGGGTTTGTAAGAATTGAAGAAGTGGAGTGCAGCCATGTCATGTTCTTCTGCTACTTGAATGGAACCTGTTTGTGTGCTTCAGATGAAGGGTTTTGTGATAACACAATGTGGTGGAGGCTTGCAGATATTTTGGTAATTACAATAAGGAAAATAAAACTAGTCATAATTGTCGAAGTGGGGAATGTAGCTCAAATGGTAGAGTGCTCGCTTTGCATGCGAGAGGTACAGGGTTCGATCCCCTGCATCTCCACTTTAATTTTCTTTTTATTTTTTAAGAACAATGACGAAAATAAGGTATTCTGAGTTTTTTTTTTGGATTTCTTTAACTTGTAACAAAGTCATTATCATTAAAGTAATATTTGTAATACGAACTAATGATTTTAAAAAGAAATAAGAATATAAGTCTAGATCATGGATAAAGACTAGTGTTGATTTTTGGTTGTTTTATCACTCACTATATCAATATGTGGAGAGCACACATTAAAAGTTAGCTCCTTATATACGTTTATATGTTTGTTTTTTCTTTCGGTCTCTTAACTTGTTGCAAGTAGGGGTTGAGCAACCAAATGCCGATTAATTGGTAACCGACCCATAGCCAAAAAACCCTACCACAACATAACAAAAACTGATATCACCATAGTCTAGTTTCGAATGATTGGATTAACTAATGGTTAGGTTTCGGTTATGGGTAAGCATGCAATAACTGAAACACACCGGATAGTAGCAAGTAAACAAATAGCCATCATTGCAATTATCAAGAAATGAACTCCCCTAGATGATTTATCAAGATGCCAGCTAACTTAAATCTTGAAGAAAGTATTAATATTTCATCCATTTCAAAAAATAAATTTTCCTTTATGGGTTTCTAGCAAAAGTTATTATTAAGACAAATATCTAAAGTGAAAAAAAGATTTATAATAATTTACCTAGCAAAAATTACATTTAATCTCATGGCTGCTCTGGATGTACGTTTAAATTGCAAAAAAAAGATTAAAGTAAATAAGTTACAATAGGATAAGCCATTATAACTTAAGGAGATTCACCTTTAAAAGAAGTTATGTGTGATTGATTATTACAATGATACAAATTAGTAATAACTATGCTGGTTCACTAAATTACAGGACAAGTGAATAGGGTCAATGTAACAGTTCATAATAAGTAGAGACTTAGTTTACTTAACAGATCAAATAAGAAACCGGTTAATAATGATACTAAGAAGACAAGTAAAGAACATAACAAGAACAAGATATATGGTATTCAAGAATGATGTATATTGCTCTCAAGTTCTTACAAATATTCAAAGCATAAAGAAATACAAGTACTTAAGATTCTTTATACTACATCCTACAGCGCCCACACTTTGAAGACCAGCTGAAAACACTAATATAGACAACTAGATCAATATAGAGTCAAAAGGCAGATTGTTTTTTTGACTTGTGACTATGACATGCCATAGCTTATAGAGATCATACAGAGGAAGGTCAAGAATGTTTTACTAAAAGTAGATGTCTGACCTCTTTAATCTCCAGTGACATACCATATGTCTGGATTAATAGCAAATATCCAGGACAAGATAGGTCTCTAGTAGCAAGAAACTCTACAATGAGTGGACTTTGTTAATTAGCCTATTCTTAAGCTCCTACAGCATGTTCTGACTCATCCTGAGGTACAGAGGTGGATACCTTAGACTTCTTCTTTTCGTCCCTTCTTCTGGCCATCCTTTTCCTCTTTCTGTATTTCAACTGAAGAGACTGGCCTACATCACCAGAATTTTTTTGTTTGTCTTCCTCAGTTGGGTCCTTTTCCATCATAGGCTTAAAAGGAGAAGGATTAGGACCCTGTTGTGGTTCAGATGATGAAGTTGGCTGTGATCTAGCACTAGGTCCAAGTTGTGTTATCTCTTGTGGTTCAACCTTGACCTCAACTTCAGGTGCAACCTGACTTGGTGGAGAATGCAAGTCAACAAGCTCACCCCTTTTGATATTCTTTTTGATCATCTAATATGCTCATCCACGGTGGATAGAGACATTGGACCAAGTCTCCTTCTGGAGAATCCATACAGCTTTAAGAAGCTCACCATCTTCTACCTATTAGCAGATTTCTTCAATTTGCTTTGATGATGGCTCTTAACGTTGCATCCTTTTTCCTTATCTTGCTCTTAGTAGCTTTTTTCTCTTTCAGCACTTGTTGCTCAAGCTACTTAAGATATTCAAACTTAATGTACTCATAAGATAAGGGATGAATGGTTGCTGCCTGATAGAGACATGTAGCGCTCAGGTAGGTTATCATGTTCTGTCTGTCCTGTTCCCTACCTATCTAAGGTTGTTGCTTAGTAGCCACAACCTATTTCTCGGAACTTTTTCAAACTGGGGAGAAAGTAGGAGCTTTGTAAAGTCTCTTTTTTCTTCTTTGATTTTGAGGAGCATTTCTGCATTCTCAACTTCCTTTCTCTCCTTTGACAACTCAATGTCAGCCACTTCATTTAGTTGCTTTAGGAAAGAGTATAAGTTCATCAATATTGTAGTTCCTTGTCCCCTGATAGTTTAATTTGGTTGCCCTTTTTTTGGCCTGGGGGCAGCCCTGATTGCAGCTTCTATGAATCCTTGGGTCTCACTTGAACTCCTCCCCTCTCCCTTCTCTTCTCTCTCTCTCTCTCTCTTCTTCTCTCTTCTAACTCTTAAGGTCAATTTCCTCTTTCATTTGTCATTCACAGGTCTGTGTGACACAGGGTGAAGAGTGCTTTGGCTTTTATTGCTTGTGTTGCACTTAAGCTCTGACCAGAGAGAGGCTGTGAGACACCTTCACCGGCTGGTGCCTCACTGAGGGTAATAGGTGCTGAAGTAGTTCCTGTCTCAAGGTCACAAGCTTAACTGCTAGGCCTTCAGCCAAGGTTTCCCTTTTGAAGCTAATCTTAGGGTCCACCTCAACATCTGGTTGACCAACAGTTTTGCTTGCTAGCCTCTGTCTATATGTTTTGGATCGTCTCTTGAACTCTTCAAGCACCCTGTCCTATATCCTATCAGCTAACCTTGCGGTTTGCATGTTTGACTTTGGTTGGCAAGTGGGAGGTCAACTAGATAGGTGCTCTTATAGAATCTTAAGTTGTAAAAGTTAAAGATTTCTTGTTGTCCCTGAAACCTAGAGATTACAAGGGCTCTCCTTTCAGTATCATACCTCCATCCCACTATTGGATTCTCAGCAAGGTGAGATGGAGTCGGCATTGCCATTGGTATACCCTTCTCAAACAAGCTTTGAATGAGTGAGTCCACATCAATGTGGACCTTGAGGAGTTTTAGGGTATGAATAACTTCAAGTGAGGGTGGTGAATCCTCTTTGTCTATACTCGAGAAGGAACTCCCCGCTTTGTGATTATAGGTAGGACTTTCTTCCCATTTTCGGTAGCATCACCCTGTTGCATAGGTGAGCTAAGGGTTAGGACCACCACATCCAAAGTTCTTATGGCTCTGGTTGAGTTCTCCTGAATGGTATCTCAGCTAACTTCCCCTTTAGATTGCTGATCTCAAGTTTGTAGTCATTTACCCTTCTTTGTAAGATAGCCACATGAGATTCCAGGTGGCTTACTTTTGAAACTAAATAGGTGCATTTTTTGTTAGTTGTGCACCTTTATTGCAGAATTCCCTCATCTTAATCAGAAGAATCAAGGGGGGATGAGGCAATAAGACCAAAGTCTTCTTCCTCACCACCAGCAGGAGTTCTTGACTGCTAGATTTCCTTTGTACTATGACAGCAGCTTTTGTGTCAATGGCCCGGGTGCCATGGTGGAGGTCATACTGATGTAATCACTTGTAGAAGTGATAGCCTCTTCCATATGGACTTCCTGAATAGGTTCAGGGATGTCCACTTCAGTTTAGGGTGGATGATATGGCTATATATAGGTGATTAAGAGCACTCATCTCTCCTGAATCCCACATCTTTATCATTATAGAATTCAAGGTTTAGGATTAGTTAGTTAAGGTCTAAAGGCTGGGGATGGTAACTTTTGTCACACCCTCAATTTCCACGAACGGGGTTTTACCGTTAGGCGTGTGACATACCAGGATCTCAGACACAGTCATATCGAACGACACTATATGAATTTTAAATAAACATTTGATTTCATTCCATAAAACATAAACAAAGTTCACGATAATGCGGAAGCGTGTACATAGTTTGTAAATCCATTACAGTACAGTTACATTATCCATGTCTAGACAAAATGTTCAATGCTAAAATAAAATAGATGAATGCATGTCCTGAGTGCGTTTCCTGTAGCGTGCATCATGAGCCTATGCGTCCTGTGACCTGAGAAAACATGCTAAAATGTGTCAACATAAAGTTAGTGAGTTCACAGGTTTATCAACAAGAAATGTGTTCATAAGCGTTCAATGGTTTGCGTTTCAATGGTTTAGTATATAGAGCATATCGTTAGGTAGCTAGCCTATGTTCTTGTTACTTAGCGTTTCGAACCGAAGCTGACTGTTTACGTCCTATATGTGTTTGTTGTATCCCCGTCACGTCTCATCAAGACAATGACAAATGTTAGGTCAATCAAGCACCCGTTTGACCTCCAATCAAGCTAGCGTGACTAGCCCGGGCGGGGGTTGTCAGACCCAGTAGTACTACTCAAAATTTCCTCGCTAATCCCATTACTAACGGTTCGAGTGTGTCAGGACATGTTGTGTTTTACACTAACGTAACAAGCGATATCAATAATACTACAACCATTTATGTAAATCTGTTTGCATGTTTTCTCCCCCAAAGGAAAGAGAGTAAAATAGGGGCCGTGAAACTCACTGATGATGTAGTAAGTATGTAGGATGAAAGTCTCCCAAGTGTTGTTTACGATGCACTGTCAAACACCTATTGACAGTTATGTTAAGCGTTAATGTTGTGTTCAGCGTTAATAGACATGTTTAGCGGGTCGGGTCGCATTGTCCGGTCGTGGGTGACACACACACATGCAGTTGGCATGGCGGTGATTAGGTGGCGAGTGTGTGTAGTAGTTTAGGTGTCGTAGAAGTTGTCGTTGTAAACAGTTAGGTTGTTTTGGATCGTAAAAGTATGTGCTTGTGATTGCGTTGACTTTATCTTTGTGGTCAAGAAATGACACTTCATTGATTGTTACCATATCATCACACGATAGGCACACCGCACACAAGGCGAATTCACTCACAATGACTCCAATCGCATATCAAGGCTAGACGCACGACTGGACACTTCATTCGCACGAATGGGCCTTCAATCGTACGAATCAACCTCATTCGTACGGTTGAACCCTCACTCGTACGACTTAGCATTCAATCGTACCACACATCACCCATTCACCCCCGACTCAACAACCAATCGCACGTCTGAACCTTCATTCGTGCGATTGGACCTTCAGTCGGGTGGTACTCAGTCGCATACATTCCTCCGATTGACTCAATCGCACACACTCTCAATCGCATGCATTCATTCGCACGTCACGCACATACGTATGGACTCATTCGCACGACCCACCCAGTCGCACCACTCAATCGCACGATGGACCCAGTCGCATGGCTCAGTCGCATGGCTGGCCCAGTCGCGAACTGCAGCAGATCGCGACCGCTGGACGGGCTGAACAGCCTTCGGCTGTCCCGTGCTCGGTTTTCACACAATCAGGACTTCCAGGAAACACTTTCCTAACATGTCTAAGTGAAATGCACATGCTGATTGACCTCACACACACCCCCACGACCACATGCATTCGGGTTGAACCCGAACACCAAACCCAACCCAAATTTGCAGCAGAGAAACGAGCAATAAAATGGATGACCAAGGTCGCCTACCTGCTGGGAACGTGATTCCTCAGCTGTTGCGTGGTTTAGCCGGCGAAATCGGGCTCAAACGAGGCGGTTCGTGGTGCTAGTAGGTGGTAGAAAGGTGTAGAGGAAGAAAGTGAAGAAGATGGAAGAATTGGGTGTCAAATGAAAATAAGAGCTGGTAAGGGGTTTATATACCCAGCCCTAATTTGGCAATTTGTCAAGTTTAGTCCTCGCACTTAGCCCCCGAGTTCCCGAATTTGTTTCGGTTGTTAACGACGTAGCTGGGCAAGCTATGTTAATTAAGAGGATTCCTTAGGAAATCCCGTTTATGTGAATCCTCTACAAACACCTGTGTTAGTATTTTTCATTATTTATTTAACGATGTCGGTGGCGGTGTTTGTATACGTTTCGAGTATTAACGAGTATGTGCCAACGATAACGACAGTGGTTTGAATAGTGTTAACCTGGAATTACGGGGTGTCACATCATCCCCTTGTTGCAGGAATTTTCGTCCCGAAAATTAGCACATCATGTTCCGAGTTCTACGGGGAAGTACAAGGCTCTCGGTTTGTGACGCCTGTTGAATAGAGTTGCTGCGTATTCTAAGAGGTAGATGCCTGATCTTGGAACAGTTGGGGTACTTCTTCTTCATCTAATCCTCGCGTTCCCAGGTAAACTCTGGTCCACGCTTTGAGTTCCAACGAACCTTGACGATAGGGATACGGCTATGTTTGAGCGTCTGACTTATCGATCCATGACTTCCATCGGTTCCTCGACGAAATGTAGTTGTTCGTCCACGGTATCTCGTCTAACGGAACGATAAGAGTCTCGTCTGCAAGGCATTTCCTCAAGTTGGAGACGTGGAACACATCGTGTACTCCGCGGAGTTCTTCGGGTAGGTTCAACTGATAGGCCACGGGGCCAACCCGTTTGACAACCTCAAACGGTCCCACGTACCTAGGGCTTAGTTTCCCACGTTTCCCGAAACGAATCACACCCTTCCAAGGTGACACTTTCAAAAGCACCTTGTCACCTATTTGGAATTCCAACGGTCGGCGACGCTTATCAGCGTAACTTTTCTGTCGGTCACGGGCTGCTGCCATACGGTTACGGATCTGCACGATCTTCTCAGTCGTCTCGTGCACAAGTTCAGGGCCGGTGAGTTGACTTTCCCCAACTTTCCGCCTAACAGATAGGTGATCGGCACTTATGCCCATACAGTGCCTCAAATGGGGCAGCTTGATCGATGTGTGGTAGCTATTGTTGTAAGAAAACTCAACTAGCGGTAAGTGAGTTTCCCAACTGTTGCCGAAATCTATGACATAGGCACGTAACATGTCTTCTAAAGTCTGGATCGTTTGCTCGCTCTGGCCATCGGTTTGAGGGTGATACGCGGTGCTCATATCCAACCGCGTCCCCAATGCTCGTTGCAAAGACTGCCAGAAGTGTGAAGTGAATCGAGCGTCACGATCAGAGATAATGGAAATCGGCACACCGTGCCGAGAGACTACTTCCCTTAGGTAGATACGAGTTAACTTTTCCATACGATCAGTCTCCCGGATTGCCAGGAAGTGTGCAGATTTCGTCAAGCGATCCACGATCACCCAAATGGTGTCGCATCCGCTGGAAGTTCGAGGAAGTTTCGTGATGAAGTCCATGGATATCTGCTCCCACTTCCATACTGGTATTTCTGGCTGTTGGAGTAATCCAGACGGTCGTTGATACTCCACCTTAACCTTAGAATAGGTTAGGCATCTGCTTACGTATGCGGCAATGTCAGCTTTCATATTCGGCCACCAGTAAAGGACTTTGAGATCGTGATACATCTTGTCTGAACCTGGGTGGATTGAGTACCGTGATTTGTGAGCTTCGTCCATTACCAGTTCTCGTAGGTTTCCATACGAGGAATCCATGTTTGATCCATGAAGTAGCGGATTCCGTCAGACTTGGTTTCCAGTTGCTTCTCCATGCCTCGTAGCGATTCGGCTTTCAGGTTCTCGTCTTTTAACGCCTCAAGTTGAGCATTGCGGATCTGATCGGGTAAACCGGTGTGAATGGTGAGTTGCAATGCTCGAACTCGTCTTGGCTTGATGTTTTCCTTCCGACTTAAGGCGTCTACTACATTGGCCTTGCCCGGATGATACTTGATCGTACAGTCATAGTCGTTTAACAACTCGACCCAACGACGTTATCTCATATTTAGCTCCTTCTGTTCAAAGATGTGCTGGAGACTCTTGATGTTGTAAATGGTGCACTTGGTACGTACAAGTAGTGTCTCCATATCTTGAGTGCAAACACGACTGCTCCAAGCTCTAGGTCGTGTGTGTGTAGTTTTTTCTCATGTATCTTCAGTTGTCGGGATGCATAGGCAATCACCTTATTGCGTTGCATTAGCACGCAACCGAGGCCTTGTATAGAAGCATCACAATAAACTACAAAATCATCTGTTCCCTCAGGCAGGGATAGAATCGGTGCTGTACAGAGCTTCTGCTTCAGGACCTGGAATGCAGATTCTTGTTTATCACCCCAATCGTACGTGGTGCCTTTATGAGTTACGTGGTGAGAGGTTGAGCAATCTTTGAGACCCTTCGATGAACCGTCGATAATAGCCAGCCAACCCAGAAACTTGTCGTACCTCGGTCGGAGTCTTAGGCGTAGCCCAGTTCTTGATAGCTGCTATCTTTGCCGGGTCTACGTGTATCCCATTCTCATTGACCACATGGCCCAAGAAATGGACCTCTCGTATCCAGAAGTCGCATTTTGAAAATTTTGCATACAATTGTTCTCGTCTCAACAGCTCCAGAATCAATCTAAGGTGCTCTTCGTGTTCTTCCTTATTCCTTGAGTAAATAAGGATGTCATCGATGAAGACAATGACGAACTTGTCTAGATAGGGTTTGCACACTCGGTTCATTAGGTCCATGAAAACCGCTGGTGCATTGGTCAACCCGAATGGCATAACCAAGAACTCGTAGTGGCCGTACCTCGTTCTGAAAGCAGTCTTTGAAATGTCTTCTTCTCGAATCCTTAGTTGATGATAACCCGATCTTAGGTCTATCTTGGAATAGAACTTCGACCCTTGTAGTTGATCGAACAGATCATCAATGCGCGGGAAAGGATAACGGTTCTTATCGTTGCTTTGTTCAATTCTCTGTAATCGATACACATGCGGAAAGTTCCGTCCTTCTTCTTGACAAACAGAACTGGGGCTCCCACGGTGATGAGCTAGGTCTGATAAAACTTTATCCAATAGTTCCTGCAATTGCGTAGACAGCTCTTGCAGTTCCCTTGGAGCTAATCTGTACGGTGCCCTCGCGATAGGGGCGGCTCCCGGTACCAAATCAATTTGAACTCAACTTGGCGATGCGGTGGGAGACCGGGTAGGTCTTCAGGGAAAACCTCAGGATAATCACGTACAACAGGATGTCTTCAATTTTCTTTTCCTCGGTTTCTTTTTCTGTGACCATGGCTAGGAAAGCGGTGTGACCCTTACGCAGACACTTCTGAGCTTTCATGTAGGAGATGATTCCAGAGACCATGCCACTCCTTTCGCCCTGAACTGATAGAATTTCACCCTAGGAAGGAAGTGGTATGCGAACGATTTTCTCCCACAGATGATCTCAGCTTGATTCTTAGCTAGCCAGTCCATACCCACAACTACGTCGAAACTACCAAGTGTGACAGGCATCAGGTCTATATCTATCTCATGACCACATAATCCTATCTGCACCCCTTAACGATGTGAGTTGCCTCAATTAGTTTTCCGTCAGCTATTCTACAACATAACTAGGTTCCATGACAGCTAGGGTTACATCTACGAACTTAATGAATTTGTTGGAAACAAAGCTCCTATCAGCTCCAGTATCAAATAGTATAGAAGCAAAACAACCATTCAGGGGAAACGTACCAGTAACCACATTCTGGTCATCCTTGCCTCGCCAGAACCGATCACGAATGCACGACCCTTGGCATTGCCCCCATTATTACCCTTGTTTCCACCCTTCAGCTGTGGGCAATCCTTCCTGTAGTGACCCTCCTTACCACATTCATAACAGCCTCTAGTCGCTCCGCCCTGGCGTTGTTGTTGAGGTTGTTTTGCTGGGTCATTAGTTCACCCCAGCAGTCTTTGGCTGCGTGACCCATCTTCACATCTCTCTAACAACGGAGTCGATCACACGGGCCATGATGATGGAAGTTGCACCGTTACACTTAGGATTCTTGCCCGCGTAGCTGCTCGATCCCTGACCATAGTTGTTGTTGTTGCTGTTCTGATTGTTATTGGTGAAGCTTCTTGATGGGTCAAACTTTTGGTCTGTTGTTGCGGGTGTTGTTGGAGCTTGAAGACTTGCTGTTGTTATTACCGTCCCATTCCTTTTGTGATCAGAAGAACCAGAAGCAGCGCCACGTTTAGGCAAGATGCCCTGTGCCACTGCCTGGTCAGTGAGTTTGTGAGCCAGTCGGATGGCCTGCTGAATAGTGACAAGATCAGCAGCCATCACACTAGCCTGGATTTGAGGAGCTAGACCATCAATGTATTTTTCGATCCGTTTGTAGGCCGGAGTCACCATCTGAGGACATAATGCAGCCAACTCGTGCGAACGAGTCGTGTACTCCTCAATGTCAGAACCAACCATCTTTAAATTCCAAAATTCTGCCTCCAGTTTCTGGACTTCGCTCCTGGGGCAGTACTCTTCTTCATCAGAACCTTGAAGTCATCCCATGGCATACCATCAGCAGCACCAAGCCCTAAGGTTTGGACTTGTGAGTTCCACCATGTCAGGGCTGGTCCCTCCAATTGTGCGGAGGCGTACTTGACGCGATTTCCATCAGGACAGTTGCACATGGCAAACACTGACTCGAGTTTTTCTCCAGCCAGCGAAGCATGTGACAGCACCTCAGAACCGCTGAAAGAATGAGGCTTGCAATCCATAACATCTTGAAGGTACAGACTGTTGGACCTCCTTGATTCGGATTCTGGTCGTTCTGGTCCTGATTGCGGGCCTGCTCATAAGCTGCAAGCGCATCAGCCACGCGCTCATTGATGATAGCATTCAGCTCGGCTTGAGTCAGGTGATATTTCCTCGTCCACCCGCGCGTCCCGCTCTTCTTCCAGACATGATTTCTTCAATTTACAACACATATTAATCAATAACGGATAATAATTATTGACAACAATAAATTGTATCATGCTAGTAAGAATGAAGGGTTGTTTGCATATTGATAGTGAGGCTTTATGTTGATTCGAGGCCTCATGCCTCTAGTATGGAATTGAGAATTTGTACCGACCATAACCGTTATCACCAATAGAGTTGCCAGAATTCTCATGCACGAACAAATTACAATTACGTGTGCACCCGTGATTCTAATTTGCTTTGCATGGTCACCATGGTTCCTCCTATTCGAGAAACATACCTTGTCCAGTACCGAGTGTTATCAATGATAGAAGCATCAAAGATATATTTGTTATACCAGAGTCAAATCTTAGGTTGTATAAGGTTGTACAAGAGATTCGGTTAAGATAACAACGGGAATCAAGACAATTTGGCCTTTTTCCTTTCGAAGTTCTAGGTGTTTGAATGTCTAAGTCCGATCCTCTAATAGACTTGAATATCTTAGTTGTCCCTCATTTACTGCTGGACTAGTGTAGAGGATAGGATATGTTGGGAATGGTAACAAGTGTGAGAGAGTTAGAAGAGTGAGGTATTGTTCTTTTTGTTTGTCATCGTTAAGCTTATCGCGTGGGTTAGGAAAGAGTTTCGTGTTCCAATCGTGGAAATGTTTAGTTCAATTCGTTGATGCTTCCACTCCGAAAGTGAAGGATCAAGTGTGAACGTTGGTAGTGAGCGAGCGGGGTTTCTCCGCCCCTCTGTCAGCCGGTAATGACACACATGTCATACCCATAATGTTATGTTTGCTCAGCAGTGTAATGTCAGTACACCAAAGGTTGTTTGCACAACAGTGGTAACCATGTAAAAGTGTCTGTGCAATACTAGTGTTGTGTCTAAGGCTATAGTCTAGATGCAATGCAATCCTAGTTCTCTATAACCTGTGGCTCTGATACCAATCTGTCACACCCTCAATTTCCACGAACGGGTTTTACCGTTAGGCTGTGACATACCAGGATCTCAGACACAGTCATATCGAACGACACTATATGAATTTTAAATAAACATTTGATTTCATTCCATAAAAACATACAAAGTTCACGACAATACGGAAGCGTGTACATAGTTTGTAAATCCATTACAGTACAGTTACAATATCCATGTCTAGACAAAATGTTCATGCTGAAAATAAAATAGATGAATGCATGCCTGAGTGCGTTCCTGTAGCGTGCATCATGAGCTTATGCGTTCCTGTGACCTGAGAAAACATGCTAAAATGTGTCAACATAAAGTTGGTGAGTTCACAGGTTTAATCAACAAGAAATGTGTTCGTAAGCGTTCATGGTTTGCGTTTCAATGGTTTAGTATATAGAGCATATCGTTAGGTAGCTAGCCTATGTTCTTGTTACTTAGCGTTTCGACCGAAGCTGACTGTTTACGTCCTATATATGTTTTTGTTGTATCCCCGTCACGTCTCATTAGACAATGACAAATGTTAGGTCAATCAAGCCCCGTTTGACCTCCAATCAAGCTAGCATGACTAGCCCGGGCGGGGTTTGTCAGACCCAGTAGTACTACTCAAAATTCCTCGCTAATCCCATTACTAACGGTTCGAGTGTGTCAGGACATGTTGTGT